>CAUYON010178835.1:0-14881 GCA_963573935.1 Arctocebus calabarensis
CCCAGCTACTCAGGAGGCTGAGGCAAGAGAATCGCCTAAGCCCAGGAGTTGGAGGTTGCTGTGAGCTGTGTGACACCACGGCACTCTACCAAGGGTGATAAAGTGAGACTCTGTCTCTACAAAAAAAAAAAAAAAAAAAAAGAGTGTGTGTCTGCCCTTGGGTTCTATTGCTGTTGTGTTTCCCATTGCCTCAATGAGGTGTCACTCACCAGAACAGAGTGAGTATCTCAACAACGTTCTCAGCACGCAGACGCAGAAAGGAGTTAGTACAAAACGCTGTGCTCTGCGATGGTGGTGATGACAGTTGTCCCGTGGCATTAGGGGAGTTGAATGACATCAGCAGGGATCATGGCCCCACCAGGCATTTTCTAGGAGCCCGGTAGGAGTCCTATCTGTTTGTGCATTGTTTCATTTACTCCTTATTCCAGCCCTGTGAAGAAGCCACTGTTATTCATCTCTGTTTTATTGATGAAGAAGTTGGGGCTTAGAAAGAGTTAATAAATTTCCCAGAGTCCATCTGCTGCTGAGTGAAGGAGCCGAGAGTTGGTCCAATGAAGACAGGATGATAGATCCCCAAAGCTGTTTTTAACACCTATATTATCTTTGAATATTCGGGAAGAAGAAACACGTGAAATGGTTATTGTGACAGAGTTTTGTAAATGGGATTGCCACGAGCCAGAGGCAAGCCTTGTCCTTGTCCTTCCACGCCCTGCTCACAGGGCAAGTCGGTTACACTGTGAGCTTCAGTTGCTAATCTGTTGGGTGAACTTACCATTCTTTGCCTTCCTGTCTCCGAGGGCTTTTGCAGGATTAAGGAGATGGTGGAGTTGAAAGCACTTTGTACAGTAGAGCAGAAGGAAAAATGTAAAACAATACAGATGTCAGGGATGCAGCTGGGAAGTGCGAAGTTAGGCATCGTGTAGGGTCTTAAGAGTAGCAGAGCATTTAACAAGATAGAGTGGAAGTGGCCTGGTGTCTTGGGGAGAAAGCTTTGGCAGGCTATGAAGAAGCCACAAGATATACACAGCAAGAGGGGGATAGAAGGAATTTTACAAGAGGGGAGGAACATGCATACAGCCTCAGAGATAGGAATGAAAAAGGCATGGTTGGGAGGCCAAGGTCCTGGCTCAGCTGGAGCTGAGAATCTATTCACGTCATGGGAGCTAGGTTTAGAAAAGAGCAGAGAAGAGGAACTGACATTTGTTAGGTCTGTGCTATGGCAGACATTTTTGCAAGGGCTTTGCCTACTGGGTCCCTTTGTAGGGGACCACCAGTCTTGGGATTCCTCATGTGGGAGGTGTCAGGAAAGAATCTCATGGGCACTGCCCGCCACCCAGAGGACATGGAGCATGGTGACCAGGGCACAGGGAATGGCGAGGCACTGCCTGTCACCCGGAGGACGTGGAGCACAGAGGCTGGGGCTTCAAGCCTCTCTTCCACCTTCGTAAGATAAATGCAGTGATAGTTTCCAGCTCGTGTGGCTGGAACGCGGAAGGCAAGTGTAGACGATTTAACACAGGGCTTAGACTAGCACGGAACATGGTAGGTAACCGGACAGAAATGTATTAAGCTCTGCTAACTGCCTTAGGTCCGTAAAATGCCTTTCTCTCCGTACATTCTGTTAATCCTGACAAAGGCCCTGCAGGGTCAGTGTTTAAAATGAATCTCTTTCTCTTTAACTGAGGAAGGATTAGGAAGGTGGCTGGAGAGAAGGCAGCAGAGCCCCCTGGCCCTGTGCCCTCTGGCTGCTTGGGTGATGCTGTTAGCTCCACCAATGGCGCCTGCTGTGTTCCAGGCCCTTTCTCAGGCCCTCCCACACAGACTCTCCTGCAAGTGCACAAACTCTCATTGAAACACTGCATGAGAAACAAGCTGGGAGTGTGAGACCTGCCCGGCTCAGTGGAAGAGCCGTGGTGATACGCTCCCATGCTCTGAAGTCCATGCACATTACTGGTCATTTTCCTGGAGAACAGAGGCAGCTGGTTCTGGATTCAGAAAGTGAGCAAGGTGCTACCAGAAGATGAGCATCAGGGAGGAGGGTGGAGGATGACAGGTCTGTGGCGAGGGTGAATCTCATTCCCCTGTGACCTCCCACAGTTCTTGCAAACTGGGCGAAAACATGAGCACACAAGCTAAGTCATTTAGCCTCCGTTTCCTCTCCTCCTGTGACAGAGAATTTTCTGCTTCCCCGGACGTCCTGTCCCTTTTTTTTTTCTTTTTACAGATCTTCCTGTCGGGAAAATCTTCCCAATACTGAAAATAAAAGTGCTGATCTAGTCCTATGATCTAAGGAAGAATCTAGGAGAAGCTGAGCAGCAGAAGTACACAGCAAGAGAAAGGGGCAAAATAAACTTTCCCTTAAAAAACACTTGTGCTGACTGTTTCCACCCTGGCTTCTCAGGCAGAGGACGTCTGAACCCATCCCAGCCATGCACGTAGCACCCAGCCTTCCCCTGGGTCGGTTCACTAGCACATCAATGTTTTATAGTTCCAGATCCCCCTGGGACTGGGATTGGGAGCAGGGGTCCTTCACTCCCACTCAGCTGGCTGTCAATAGGGTTCATGTGAGATTATGTTTGAACAAAGGGTTCCCAGCAAGAAATGTTGCCAACTGTTGCTGCAGAAGGACACCTTTGCCCTTTGGGGTCTGGATAGTGTGTGAGGTGATTTGGAGGCGAGGAGCTCGTGCCTGGCACCTGCAGATACAGGGTGCATTTCATCACAACAAAGGGCCCCTTAGCCTTAATTGAGCGTATCATGGGTGGCTGCACTTGGGCCACCTTTAGGCACTCAAAACAAAAGATGTCTCATTCTAACAAAGTTGAATTTGCCTCATCCATGTCTCTCTGGAGATGATGGCAAGGGTTCCTGCTGCCCACGCCTTGACCCCAAGCAGTTTCTTTCCTGCCTTCAGTGACAGTCATGACCCTGATGAATCAATGTGACATCAGGGTTGGTGAGTCTTAGAGTTTCTCGCTGTAAAGTGGTATGGATAATGCTATATGCCCTGCCACCTCCTGCCCTTACTCGGAGAGTCTGCTGAGATGCTGGGCGTGACTGTCAGCCCTGGGAGCCTGGCAGGCATGCAGGTGTAAGGGGATACTATCAAACCCTATGAGAGATGCAGCAGAGAAGAGGAACCAGACAGAGGACACAGGGTCTTTTTCCTCTCTCTTTTCACCTTCCCCTTCTTCTTCCCTTCCTTCCATCCATAAGCTGTGTGCCAGACACACATGCTGGGCGCTCCTGGCCCAGTGACATGACTCCAGTTTCAAAATGTGAGTGAAGCTGTTCATATCATTAGCACACCCAACACATTCTGGTGATCATTCATTGCTCTCCCATTCCCCCAGGCTAGAAATTTTCTCTCTCCATAAGAGAGGACTAGTTATGACAGGGCTAATAGTATTAAAAGTAGTTATACCTTAGGGACAGTGCAAACTGTGTGTATTTTTCTAGCTAAAGTAAGTTAGAATGTCCAGCTTTTAAAAAGTACTTGCTTCCCAAACTATTTATGTACCAGAAGCAATATTTGAATAAAAGAAATGAAAGATTGCTAATAAGAAACTTCCCTAGGTCTGTCAGGGTGTTGTACTAATCGTAAACTTTTCTTCCTAGGAATTGAAGCACCTCATCCTTGAAGCAGCTGATGGATTTCTGTTTGTAGTGGCAGCTGAGACTGGCCGAGTGATTTATGTGTCCGACTCTGTCACCCCTGTTTTGAACCAGCCCCAGTCAGAGTGGTTTGGGAGCACCCTCTATGAACAAGTGCATCCGGATGACGTGGAGAAGCTGAGGGAGCAGCTGTGCACCTCGGAAAACTCAATGACAGGTCAGTGTGGCTCCCTTTATGAGCTGTTTGAGCCTTTTTTCAGAAAAAAAATCTTTTAGTAAATAGACCAGGAAGCTGGAGTTCATTAAAAGCTATGTAATGGTGATGGAATATATTTGATTTGCTTGTTTGATGCATTTCTCTCTATAGCATTTTCTAAAATCTACTTTTAATACATCTTTTTTTATTCTATATTTTACCTGCAATTACTGTACATTGCCAGTAGGAGTCACACATTAGTCAATCCATATGCTATGTGATTAGCTTTAACAGAAAGTGTGTAATTATTTGTGACCCTGATCATAGACATTCATTACCCAAGCTATAGTTACCTAAAATGTAGTTTCTTTCTGACACATTTAAATATAGTCAGTTCTACTCTAAAATAACATATATGTTCTTTAAAAAAGTCACTGCAGTATACAAAATCATGCACTAAAATCTAAAGAGCTTTTGGGGGGAAAAGTGGGTTAGGAGCACAGCACTTAATGTTGTCAGATAAAAGCAAAAATAAGAACCCATTAGAAGTAGTAGGGCAGGGCTGGGTGCCCATAACTCAGTGGTTAGGGCACCAGCCATATGCTCCAGTGCTGGTGGGTTTGATTCCAGCCTGGGTCTGCTAAATAAATAAACAAACAACAACAACAACAAAAAAGCCAGGTGTTGTGGTAGGCGCCTATAGTTCCAGCTACTAGAGAGGCTGAGGCAAGAGAACTGCTTGAGCCCAAGAGTTTGAGGTTGCTCTGAGTTATGATGCCATGGCACTCTACCAAGGGTGACAAAATGAGGCTCTGTCTGGAAAAAAAAAAGAAAGAAAGAAAAAATAAATAGTAGGACAGCTTTACACATTAAATGGTAAAGGAATTAATAAATATTACCATAACTCTGGAACTGGATGTTGACAGTGACCTCAGAAGGTGTTGCCACCATGTGTAGTGGCACCTACCCAAGTGTGGGGCTGATAGAGCTTCTATTACAAAGCCTCAGCATGCTCCGTGACTTCCTTATTGAACTAGGGTCAGTGTCCCTGGACCTTATGGTGTCAGGCCTGGAAGGTAATGGCATGGTCCACTGTCGGGTAGCCAGAATGGAAGGGTGTGGAGGCTTCCAGAATGGGGGAGGTTGATGAGGACAACCTCACCTCTCCCCAGGGGGTCTTCTTCCTCAGAGTGGAGGAGGACAGTCATGTGAAGTCAGAATCTTGACACCAAGGGGATAAGCATGATGGACTAAGGGGTCTGACCAACGTCCAGGCATGTGTGAGTTTTGTGTGTTCCTCCGTAGCTTGGTTCAGGGGGTTATCTAATATTGGTCTTCTCTCAGATAAGCAGACACCAAATTCACATTATGCTCAGACTGTTCCCTAATACAAGTATATCAATCACATTGGAACAAATTTACTTTTCAAAACAAGAGTTATGCCGAGGCACTTGCATTCTTCTATATAGCAGATGTGTTGTGCCGTGGCGTCCTCCCTGACCACATGTGAAACCCTGGGTCCTCCCCGTTTTGTGTCTTCTGTGGTAACAAACTCAGTGCTTTACATGGAGTAGGTCTTTCTTCAGCGCCTTGCTCATTCCATCAGCCCCACCGCTGTAACAAAATCCCATAAACTGGGTGGTTCATAAACAGCAGAAATGTATTCCTCCTTGTTCTAGAGACCAGGCAGTGAGAGGTTAAGGCACCAGCAGGTGTAGTGTCTTGGGAGGACCCACTTTCAGATTCAGAGTCTTGCTGTGTCCTCACATGGTGGGGGGCTAGCCAGCTCTTTGGGGTACCTTTTATTGAGAGCACCTTCTAATACCACCCACCTGGGCTGGCAGAATTTCAAACATTAATTAGGGGAAATATTTAGGGCAAATAGGAGCATGCAGTCCATTGCATCCAAGGTCAGAATGTCAGCGGTCTGATTTCTCCTGAGGCCTCGGGCCTTGCTGCAGGCGGCCTCCTTACTGTGAACTTTCCTCTGTGTCCACAAGTCCTTGTGTCTATGCCTCTTCTCACGATGACACCAGTCATCTTGCACTGACTAGATACATATTAGCCCACATATGTGACCTCATTTAACCTTGACAACTTCTTTACAAGTCCTATCTCCAAATATGGTCACATTCTGAGGGACTGGGAGTCGGGACTTCAGCAGATGAATTTGAGAGGTAGGGGGGAGACCCATTTCCACCCCCAATATTTATGATAAGAATGAATCAGATGTTGTCAAAAGTGACAGAAGTACAGCTGTCCCTGAAGGATAATAGTAATTTTCTCTGTGCTATGATCAAGAACATGTGAAAGGAGGAAGGGGAGAGAGAATGTCGGTGTCCCCAGCAGTGATCGCTGGTGTGCTTGTAGAGCAGCGATGCCGAAACAGACTCAGGAGACTTGCTGGGCCGCCCCACTCCCTGGGCTGAGTTAGCAAGTTCCACATGGAAATCCTGCAGAACATACCTTATAAAGTTAATCTCTGGGAGGGACATGAAAGGGAAAACAAACCAACCAGGAAATGTTGGCTTGGCAGCTGAAATCACCTCCTCTGGAAAGAGCTGTCATTCCCCAGACTTCGGCATTTGACCACAGGATGTGGCTTTTGGGAACACAGTCAGGAGACCCTGCCATGGCAGATGTCAGGGAAGTGACGGCCAAGGGAAGGGAGAGGTCAGGCTCTGGTCAAAGGTGCACCCAACTGGCTCACCAAAGTTGGGTGGATGTTTCTGTCCACGGAAAAATTTTTTTCTTTTTTTTTGAGATGGAGTCTCAAGCTGTTGCCCTGGGTAGAGTGCTGTGAGGTCATAGCTCACAGCAACCTCCAACTCTAGGGCTCAAGCGATCCTCTTGGTCAGTTTTTCCATTTTTAGTAGAAATGGGTTTTTGTTTTGTTTTGTTTTCTCAGGCTGGTCTCGAACTCGTGAGCTCAAGTAATCCACCCGCCTGCCTCGGCCTCCCAGAGTGCTAGGATTACAGGCATGAGTCACTGCGTCCAGCCTGTCCAGGAAAATCTTGCTGTGTCTGGTAGAGTTTAAAGAGGCCGCGTAAACACATTTGGACAGAAATGTCCTTGGACTGGAGGCTGGGTGGTGGCCCAGGCAGCCAGAGCAGGTGCAGTGGCAGAGCATACCTGTTGGAGGGTGCATGGCTGGGCCCTTGAGTTCTCCCCATGGAGATCCTCGTATGGAGGAGCCAGAGGTGCTAGAGGAGAGGATTGTCACCTTAGGGTAGGAAGGAGGAAAAGTTCTCTCTCAGAACACCAGAGTGTGTGCTGTGATTCTCCCAGGACGTACCACATACACAAGCTTGCTGGCCCGGTAGGGAGACCTTGGAAGAACTCCTTGCAGTGAGGCTGCCACTCAGGTCAGCCTCAGGGTTTCCTGGTGCTTAGGCCAGCTGGGAACTAGGCTGCATGTGTAACCTACCCAAGCGTGGGGCTAATAGAGCTTCTACTACAAAGCCTCAGCACAACTCCATGACTTCCATTATTGAACTAGGGTCAGTGTCCCTGGACCTTGTGGTGTCAGGCCTGGAAGCAAATGGCATGGTCTACTGTGGGGTAGCCAGAATGGAAGGGTGTGGAGGCTTCCAGAATGGGGGAGGTTGGTGAGGACAGCCTCGCCCCTCCCCGGGAGGTCTCCTTCCTCAGAGCCTCTCAGCAGTGAGTGCATCCCTCATTCATTAGATGTCCAGGGTCAGCTGTACTGCAGGTGTGGAGGTGTGTGCATGGGGAGAAGGGTGGAAAGTGAACCCCGACGGGGCCTGCAGACAGCAATGCTGCCACAGGGCTGCAGTGTCTCAGATGGTGGCCGTGGTGGAGTTCTTTGTTGAATTAAATTCCTCCCTAGCTGGAGAGGTGATGGCAAAGAGTGGGTGAGAAGATACATACAGTCTCCCTCGAAGCATCATGGGATGGTGTGGGCCGATGCAGTGATTTGATTTGTCTGTGAATAAAAACTAGGTTTTATCGATGTCGAGAGAGACTGGGGGAGCCCTCACCTCCCAACGGCAGTGTCACCAGTAGAGAAAGTGCAGGAAAGGGCGTTGAGACCCCGATTCTGGTTCTGGTTTTCACTCTGTGGTCTCTCGGCAAGTTCCTTTCTTCTCTCTCCTCACACTCCTTACCTTAGCCCAGCAAATGTTTAAGGCTCCTTCCGGCTTTGCATGCTCAAGGCCCCAGTACAGGATTTAATCCACCAGATAGGAAATGGTGAGAGTTGCGTGGAAGCAGAGGGACCAGAAGCTATGCAGGAACCACAGAGAAACCAGTCCCAAGGCTGAGGGCCACCGCATGCCCCTGCCAGGCCTGTTCCCGGACCCTCCATCCCCCAGCAGCACGCATGGGAAGAGAGGCAGCACCGGCCTGGGGGCTCCAGGCCGTGCAGAAAGTGTGTCTCTTCTTTAGGACTCAAATGGGCAGTGGGGTGAGGTGTCCCCTGCTGAGGTGTCTTTCCTGTGGCCCGCAGGTGGAGGAGCCCCACTCTCTCAACACTGCTTTTGACAGGCACAGGGATCTGTTGTCTCAAACCAGATACACACCTGGGAATCTGCATGAACAATGCAGAGGTCTCTCCACTGAGAGACCTGAACTTTCTTTTTGTGGGGGTGATCAGGATGCCGAGCACTGAGGATTCAGAGGGTCAGAGGCCCAATTAGGGAAGCCCGTGTCTTCCAGAGACCTCTGTGTTTCCAGAAAAGAGAAACCGTGAAGCTAGCCTGGGTTCAAATGACAGCAAACCACCTCCACTGGCTTGAGTGAAAAAGGAATTTATTGAGAGAGGCACCGCTAGCTGCTGGCATAGGGGGATGCAGCTGCTAAAACGCTTCCTCTAAAGCAGACTCGGCCGCCATTATTTGTGGATTGCATATTGGTGGGTTCACCTACCAGCCAGATTGTCAGCCCCCAAACTGACAGCCTTGGCGCTTTAGTGGTCACTTGTGGAGGGGCTCAGAGCAGAGAAAGCTTTGACTCGCCTGAAGTGCATGTTTCCAGCTGAGGTCGAGCAGAGTGTCCTTTTCATGATCCATCTGGGGCCACTACGTTTTTTTTTTTTTGCACTTTTCGTTGGTGTTTTCCAGCATAGCTCGGGTGATGCCCAGCATCTCTGAGTGCAGGGCAGCTGTCTCATGTCTCACAGAGGAGATGGGTGCTTGTGACAGGTGTCATCGGGCTATGAGTTCCACGTTAGTGAATCAACAATATAATGCGTCTTTAAACACATAAAATGAGATTAGGTATTGCAAGAACGTTATAACCAGAGGTCTGCAGTCCCCCTATTTCCCGGGGAAGCAATGGCTCCGTGTTTGCTAATTCAGTGTTCTCAGTAACTCCACAGACAGAACGACATCGAATATTGAGAATCAGCCGTATCGTGTTCTCTCTCTCCCCTCTCTGGGAGGGGTTGATTTTCTTCATAGACAACAAAGGTGTTTCCTGGCAGCTCCGGCTTGTCGCTCATCACCTGCACAGCACTGGTGGAAACAGAGGGCCTCCCTGCAGTGGTTCTCTGCTCAGCGTGGTCCACCTGCCCTGTCCTGACCAATCCTGATGGCCAGAGAGACTGTGAGCCAGGGTGTGAGGTCAGCCTCTCCCCTGGGATGCTGGGGAGGTTGGGGTTAGGGAGGGTGAGCAGAAGGAGGAGCTGCTGCCAGGCGTGGAGGAGGGCAGGGGCCCATGAAAGTTTTGGCGGAGAGGCTGCCCAAGTAATGATTGTGGGTATCTGAGTGGCTGGGCCCAGCTCTCGGTGGGGAAGGAGGGGAGCTCAGGAGAGGCCCAGGGCAACCCAGGTGACAGCAGAGCCTCTGACTGCAACTGGATATACCCGAGGGGTTCAGGGCAGAGGCCAAGCTGGGAACAGCAGGAAAATCCTCTGCAGGGCCGCCCAGGGAGTGCAGCGCGAGCAGATTCTCCTCTGTGCCTTCCGGTGGCCTTTCCCGAGTTTTCCCTTGTGGCTGCTGAACTCTGGAAAACCTTGATCCTGGTGAGCAAAAACAGGAGACGCCTTGTAGGTGACCTCAGACGCGGCATGGGGCAGGAAGAGCCCGCTTCTGGGCCTGGAGCGGATGTGAAGGAGGATAACCACGGACTCCAGGACGAGGCTGGCTTGGCTCGTTCCCCTGCACTGTGCCTGTGCTGCTCTGTTTCTGCCCCGCTCTTCCTGCGTTTGGAGAACTGCTCAGCGTTTTGTTCCGTTTAGGCTAAACTTTGAAATAGAGCCTCCTACGGTGGAAGGAGGTGCAGCGAAGGCTGGGTCAGTTCCGCCCTTCCTTCTCTCTGTCTCTCGCTCGCTCTCCCTCTCTTCTTTTCTTTATCCAGTCGTTACTTAGTCTACTTTTTTATCCATCCATTCAACTAATGCCCATTTTGCAGCTCCGTGGAAGGGCACCTGTGGGATGCAGCTCACCTCGTGATTGGCCTCTCCTCCCCCTTCACCTACAGGAGTTCCCAGCCGCTGCTGAGTGGGCAAATCCCCATTTTCCAAATGTTCAGCCCAAATTGTGTGTGACAATCTGGGGAGAACCCAAGCTGGGCCAGTCCCCAGGGGATTCTGCTAGAAAATCCCTGTGCATGATTCACAGGTCCTAATCAGCTGCGATTAAGCTTTCCTATCTCCCCGAGAGCGAAGTCCTGGGATACTTTCAGCCTTGGATCACAGGGTCTGGCCAGGCCAAGGTCTGGGCACAGATAGTAGCTTTCGAGAGCAGGCCTCCAGGGAGCTACTGGCAGCCAGCTCAGCAGCTCTGCTCATGGGCCTTTCCTCGGGCTGCGTTTCCATGAGAATTTAAAGATGGTGCAGGCACTTAAGAGTCTTTCTGCTTGTCCAGGAGAGAGCACGCCTGAGGGGCACTGGACATACTCTGCTTCTATTTTCTCATTCAGCCATGACAGTGAGATATCAGTGACTATAATGAATTCTTTGACATTCTTCTAATACTTTTATCTACTCCAGTAGGCATCAACCTTGGCTGCCCATTAGCTTCTGTAACTTGGCAAGAGCCACAAATACACTTGCCCAGGGTTTGGAAAGGAGGCTGGGCACTGGGGTTTCGCTACAGCTCCTGGGTGATTCTGGTGCACAGGAGAGCTGAGAACATTGGTCCTCTGGCTTATGGTGGTCCTGTGCCTGGGCGCTTTGACCCTGTTTTGTAGGTAAGGAGCACAAGACTGGGTGTCCCTGCGAGGTTGCCAGGGGCACACAACTGCTGGCAAGTAGAGCTCATGGTCAACACAGGTGAAGCTTATGGCCTTTGGGGAACTCTAAATACCGAGAAGACACAAAGCCATGGCTTGGCCCCGTGTCCCTGGAGCATCAGGAGCCAAGCCAGGCACAGATGCTCAATCTAAGGCTTTGGGGACCCCAGTTCATGGAGGCTATGTTAGGGTGGCATTCAGAGTTCAGGGTATGTAAGGGTAAAGGATGTCAGAGACCCAAGACCGAGGCAGCTGCCCCAGGGGCCTCTTGTGTGTGGTCTGACATGGTGGGGCCCAGGACCAGTCGCATGAACATCACTGGTGAGCTGGCTGGAAATGCAGGTTCTCCCCACTGAATTAGAAGCTCTGGGGGTCCAGGGATTTGCATTTCTACCCAGCCTCTAGATCCTGGTGATGCACACTAAGGTTTGAGAACCACTGACACAGTGAAAGTATCCTGGGACTTCATGTCAACTCCTCTGGATCAAGTCCACCTTTTTTTCTTGACCTTGTCGAGCTTCTTGAACTTTGAGTTTTACTCTCCTCCCTAGAAAGATGAGGGATGTGTGCCTTTGTGAGATGTCTCATTAATAATGAAACTCCATGCCCATGTTTGTTTATGCTTGCAGGGCAGATCCATGCCCGTGTTTATTTATGCTTGCAGGGTGGACCCTGGTAGGATCTGGTAGGATCTCTGTGGACCAGAAGCACCTGCATCTCCTGGGAGCTTTTAAGAGGTGCAAAATTGCAAGCCCCATCCTAGGGCTACAAAATCAAAATCCACATTTTGATAACATTCCCAAGAGACTCACATGCTTGTGTGCACCTTATAGTTAGAGGAGTGCTGAACTAGAAAAGTTGGGCGAGTTGTTGTGGGAGCTTACTGCAGGGGGAGTTTAGAGGGAGTGGTCCTTCTGAGGCAGCCAGGCTGGCATGAAGAGAGGGGCTCGGCCCCAGTGGCTTCTGCTCCCCGCTGGTGTGTGCCCAGTGCTCAGGTGACAGGCAGGGTGTTGGGGAGAGCAGTTGGAAGGGCAGCAGCTCACTGCTCAGGGCACGGGCTGCCTAGGCATGAGGAGGCTACATGGCTGCAGAGTGGTGGCACTTGGCCCTAGGGACGTCGCTCTGAGGACTCCCACGTGCCCAGCTCTCACCAGGGTCAGCATGAAGTTTGCAGAGTCAGCAGGAGTTAAGCTCCATGGTGGAAAGGGAGAGTGAGGACTTGAGGTGTGCCCACACTGTCACTCTGGGAGGACCCAGGCTAGAGCAGAAATGCCCCAGGTGTGTGTGACACCACAGATGACAGCAGCACGCGTTCCTCTGGGAAAGTAGCTGCCACTTGTCAACACACAGGACGGTGTCAGCCCACCCAAGGCAGCTGGGCCTTCTCCACCACACTTTGCGAAGGAAGGCAAAGACAAAAGGATTGACCTCAGCCGTGTGGGCAAGTCCTTCAGTGGATGAACGTCAGGCAGTTAATTGGTCCCGCGGGGGTGCTGTGAACTGTGCAGCCCCCTGTGGTATCATTCTGGAAAAAGATGGTCCATTTCCAAATGTCAGTCATGAAGGTAACTTCATGAAAACCATACTTTCCAGTATAGAGCTTATTTTCTTTGGAATACCCAAACTTACTCTTTGGACTAATGCCAGAAACCGAATCCTAAACACGTTCAACACTCCACTTCTTGCCATATTAGGTAACACAGATATATGTAGCAGAAGAAAAAAAAAGTTTTTGATTTTTATTTTGACTCGACTGTTAACACTGTTATTGAGTTTCTGCAGTAGAAATAGAGCATTTAAATGGGAAGAGAAGCATGTTTATTTGATTTAGGCCCTTTGAAAATTGACCAATTGTGTAGTAAACACTTAGGCCACTGGAAAAAGCCTTTAGAGCTGGGTTGCCAGAGGCGCTTGGTGAATGCGCGTGAGAGTGACATCTGAGGCCCGCAGGCCGGTTGTTTTTCATATCTTCACAGTGACTTTCCCACTGGAAATAACAGCCTCCTTAGATCTGTTATCCCAGATGTTCCTCTGGAGCCAGTTCAGTTCTTTCTCGTTTTTAAATATTTATACAACCTGCCTTGTTTTGCTTCGCTACATACATAGCATGCCGATGCTGCCGAGATGTTTGTTGTTTTCTCTCGTTTTCTGTTGAAAGATGTTCCGTGAATCTGGACAGGTTTCCAGGCTGGGCTGCTGTGTTCATTATCACTTTGGGGGCACGGCAGTTAAATGGGCAGAACAGTGCTTCTGCACACTTGCAGACCCCCGGCTGGAAGGCCGGCTTCCCTGTGTGCAGAGAGAGTCCACCCAACCCCTCTGTTAACAGTAGGGGCGTTGGGGTGAGGGTGGGGAGGGCCTGGGGCCGTGTGAAAATCCCTCTATAGGGAGGGACTGTTATAGTCCAGAGCCTTCATCTTGAGTGAATGACTGAATCTCCCTTACCTCAGTTTCCCCACTTGTAAATGCAGACAATAATATATTCCCTATAGAACTGCCTTGAAGCCCATATGGGGAGTGTTAATGATAAATAGCATTTGGGAATTGCAGAGATTTCATTCACTTTTATTTTTTCTATTTTTCCTTTTTTTTTTTTTTTTGAGACAGAACTTCAAGCTGTCACCCTGGATAAAGTGCTGTGGCATCACAGCTCACAGACCTCCAACCCTGGGCTCAAGCGAGTCTCCTGCCTCCGCCTCCCAAGTAGCTGGGCCTACAGGTGCCCGCCACAATGCCCGGCCATTTTTTGGCTATAGCCATCATTGTTGTTTGGCGGGCCCGGGCTGGATTCGAACCTGCCAGCTCAGGTGTCCGTG
Source organism: Arctocebus calabarensis (assembly GCA_963573935.1). NCBI lineage: Eukaryota > Metazoa > Chordata > Mammalia > Primates > Lorisidae > Arctocebus > Arctocebus calabarensis. Next base: position 13,823 of record CAUYON010178835.1, read on the forward strand.
GCTGGTGCCTTAGCCCGTTGAGCCACAGGCACCGAGCCGCTTTTTTTTTTTTTTTTTTTAAATTGTTGGGGTTTCATTGAGGATACAGGAAACCAGGTTACACTGATTGCATTTGTTAGGTAAAGTTCCTCTTAACAATTGTGTCTTGCCCCCAAAAGGTATGTCACACACTGAGGCCCCCACCCCCTCCCTCCTTCCCTCTCTCTGCTCTTCCTTTCCCCACCCCTCCTTCCTTTTTTCTCTCTCTACTCTCCCCTTCCCCCACCCACCCACCCCTGTGTCCTTAATTGTCATTAATTGTCCTCATATCAAAATTGAGTACATAGGATTCATGCTTCTCCATTCTTGTGATGCTTTACTAAGAATAATGTGTTCTACTTCCATCCAGGTTAATACAAAGGATGTAAAGTCTCCATTTTTTTAATGGCTGGATAGTATTCCATGGTGTACATATACCACAGCTTGTTAATCCATTCCTGGGTTGGTGGGCATTTAGGCTGTTTCCACATTTTGGCGATTGTAAATTGAGCTGCAATAAACAGTTTAGTGCAAGTGTCCTTATGATAAAAGGATTTTTTTCCTTCTGGGTAGATGCCCAATAATGGGATTACAGGATCAAATGGGAGGTCTAGCTTGAGTTCTTTGAGGGTTCTCCATACTTCCTTCCAAAAAGGTTGTATTAGTTTGCAGTCCCACCAGCAGTGTAAAAGTGTTCCCTTCTCTTCACATCCATGCCAGCATTTGCAGTTTTGAGATTTTTTGTGATGTGGGCCATTCTCACTAGGGTTAGATGGTATCTCAGAGTGGTTTTGATTTGCATTTCTCTAATAATTAGGGATTATAAGCATATTTTCATATGCTTGTTAGCCATTCATCTGTCTTCTTTAGAGAAGGTTCTATTCATGTCTCTTGCCCATTGATATATGGGATTGTTGGGTTTTTTAATGTGGATTAATTTGAGTTCTCTATAGATCGTAGTTATCAAGCTTTTGTCTGATTCAAAATATGCAAATATCCTTTCCCATTGGGTAGATTGTCTATTTGCCTTGGTTGTTGTCT
>CAUYON010178837.1:0-21733 GCA_963573935.1 Arctocebus calabarensis
CTATTATTCCCATTTTAGAACTTAAGCAACTAAAGCTTTCAGAGATTTGGCAACTTATCCAACTATCTAAAAGCAGAAGTACCTGATTAAAAATCAGGCTGTCTTTATTTTTACTTTTTTTTTTTTTGAGACAGAGTCTCACTTTGTTACCCTTGGTAGAGGGCCATAGCGTCATAGCAATCCTCTTGCCTCGGTTTTTTTTTTTTTTTTTTAGTAGAGGCAGAGTGTCACTCTTGCTTGGGATGGTCTCAAACTCATGAGCTGTTCCTCCTCAAGGGATACACCTGCTTTGGCCTCCCAGAGCGCTCATCTTATTCTTCTTCTTTTCTTTTTTTGAGACAGAGTCTCACTATGTCACCCTTGGTAGAGTTGTGGCGTTACAGGTCAGAGCAACCTCAGAACCTTGGGCTTAAGTGATCCTCTTGCCTCAGTCTCCCAAGTAGCTGGGACTACAGGTGCCTGCCACAATGCCCAGCTATTTTTTTTTTAGTTTCTGGTCAGGGCTGGGTTTGAACCCGCCACCTCTGGCATATGGGGCCCTACTCCTTTGAGCTACAGGTGCCACCCCCAGCTATTTTTTGGTTGTAGTTGTCATTGTAGTTTGGCAGGCCCGGGCTAGGTTCGAACCCACCAGCTCTGGTGTATGTGGCTGGCGCCCTAGCTGCTGAGCTACAAGTGCTGAGCCTACTCATTTTATTCTTAAACACTGTCCGGATGTTCCCTTAAAAAATAATAAAGCTTCCCCTCTCTTTGATGGAAATCCTGACTTTGCCTTCACAGAAGCTTTGTTTCATAGATTCATTTGTAGTTGATAGTGGGGTCATAAAGGATGGGTCGGGGAAAGGATGGAGGCTCACGAGAAGGAGATCAAGATTGTCTATAAAAGTAGGGAAGCTCTTCCTTGACCCCCAGACCAACACCTCTCAGGAAATGAAGCCATCTATCTAATTAAGGACTTCTGGTGAAAGTGTTGAAACATTGGCTTAGCCACGTACCCATGTTAAATAATTCCAACCTGGCCCCTTGCCTAGATGTAAAGTTTCATCAGTCAACGTTAAAGAAACAGCCACACCCCACCTTAATGATTTTTGTCCAAAGTCTGTTCCAACCAACATAACTCCATGTCTGAATAATTGTTAACAACACCATTGACTGACACAGCATGTTCTTAACTTGATTTCCTGTCAGATTCTGAATAAACTTTCCATCGTCCATACTGATTGCTCTTCCTCTGGTTTTAAAAGTTGTTTAGGGAGTTGCTTGGGTTCATTCCACATGTGAGCTGGACCATCCCCAAACAACACGTAAGGAATTGTTAGGCACAGGTGGAGTCCTAAGGCTTGTGATAATGATTTAGGAGCCTTGGAACCATGGAATGCAAATCCAGGAAGGGGATTTCCTATGCTTGAGAGAACAGAGTGGGCTTTGGGCGATGGCCAAAACCTCATCACCGAAACTCACTGTGGAATGTACTTAGTCTGAGAATGTCCAGCAACCAGAGAGAGTGCCATCTTTTCTTCACAGAAGTCACCTGGGGTATAGAAAGAGAGCACATTTTAGAGCCTGGACTCACCACTGGATAACTTGAGGGAAATCATTTAGTCTTACCAGGACACACTTTTCTCATCTTAAAATGAATTTGGTAGTATTACCTAACCTCACAAAGTGCTCATGAGGGTCAAATGAAGCAAGTGTCTTGCATGGTGCTTGCCAAGTAGGACACATAGGACACAAGTGCTGGTTCCATCTCTTATTCTGTTTCCTTAGGTTCACATTAATCCCGGATCATCTGAGAACTACCATCCTTAGACCTGGGTAAGTAAGTCCTGTACCTCAGAGGGCTCTGCACTGTGGAATGCCTTCCTCAAAGTTTTCTAAAACCCTTACCAGGAGGGCTGGTAGCACAGTCTGGCCTGAACTTTGTCCTGCGTGGACCCCAATTCATGTTTCACCGTTTGGGGGCACTCTGATTCTCAACCCTTCTTCCCCAAACTCCCACATGTGGAGTTGACCAGACACCCTGTAGGGCTCTAGGACTCACATTTATGGGGTTGTCTCTAGACTGTGATCAGGACCAGGTTCCAGGAGAGCAGCCTGGTGAGCAGTTCATGGTCAACTTGATCTCTCTTTCTTTGAGAGATCTTGAAAGACTGAGCCAGCAACATTGGTGCTGACAGGTTTGGTGGATTCTCGTCTCCCTGATCTTCACATGAGTGTCAGGCTGCCATTGTCTCTTCTCCTCATAGCCTAACTTCTCCCTCTCCATGATCTCCTCTGGCATAAGTTTACCCACTCAATTTCTTCCACACAAGCCTTTTCTTCCACTGCATCAGGATGTCCAGAGAGTTAGGTTTCTACTTTCTCTCTCTCCATCAGCTTCCTCCTGCCTTCACTTTTCTCCCAAATTCAGTTTAGAACCAATGGTCCATCATTTTAGTTACTCTCTCAAAACAGTTCTAGATTTCTGCCCATCAGCACTTTCATATCAGTCATTTGATAAAACTCCAACCCCTGGTGAAATCAACTCCCATGTTTCTCCAGGACCACACCCTGAGATGAGCACCACTGGAGAACAAAGGACACACGACAGGGCAGATCCCTGTGGTCGAGATAACCAGCTCTTTACTCTAATAGAGACTCTTTAATAATAGAACCTTAAGGTCTAGTTGGACACATTGCTGCTAGGGATAAAAGGCTGCATTTTCCGGCTGCCCTTATATGCTGGTGTGGTTATGTGACTAAGGTCTAATAAATGAAGGAGACTATTAAGGGTTGCTATAGGTAAGCTTAAAGATAGAGTTGACTCAGGGGAAGATCCCCCTTTTTCTGCCCTCTGAGCAGCTCCTGTGACCATATCCAACCATGATGGAACTTTGAGATGAAGGCATGAGTCAAGAGGCCGAAGGGAAAAGCAGTAGTTTTGATCCCTGATGTAATCATATGCCAGCCTTATCTCCAAAAATTTTATGTGAAAGAAAAATAAACTTTGAGCTTATTTAAGCCACTATGAGTGGCTTGACACCCATTACTCAGTGGTTGGGGCTCTGGCCACATATACCAGGGCTGGCGGGTTCAAACCTGGCCAAGGTCTGCTAAATAACAATGACAACTACAACAAAAAATATAGCCAGGCATTTTGGCAGGCGCCTGTAGTCCCAGCGAATTGGGAGGCTGAGGGAAGAGAATCGCTTAAGCCCAAGAGTTTGAAGTCACTATTAGTTGTGACTCCACGGCACTCGACCAAGGGTGACATAGTGAGACTCTGTCTCAAAAAGAATAAAATAGGCTAAGTGCTCATAGCTCAGTGAGTAGAGCGCCAACCACGTACACCAAAGTTGGTGGGGTCAAGCCCGGCTGGGGCCTGCCAAACATCTGCAACCAAAAAATACCCGGGTGTAGTGGCGGGCTTGTAGTCCCAGCTATTCGGGATGCTGAGGCCGAAGGGTCGCTTGAACCCAGGAGTTTGAAGTTGCTGTGAGTTAGGTTGATGCCATGGCACTCCAGCCTGGGCAACAGAGTGAGACTGTCTCAAAACGAAACAAAACAAACAAATAAAAAAAACCCAGAAAATTAGTTCTATCCAAATTAAGCCAACTTGCAACTTGCTCTTTTAGGTTAGAATTTTATTTTATTTATTTATTTTTGAGACAGAGCCTCAAGCTGTCACCCTGGAGAGAGTGCCATGGCATCACTGCTCACAGCAACCTCCAATTCCTGGGCTCGAGCGAGTCTCTTGCCTCCGCCTCCCAAGTAGCTAGGACTACAGGCACCCGCCACAACGCCCGGCCATTTTTTGGTTGCAGCCGTCATTGTTGTTTGGCGGGCCCGGGCTGGATTCGAACCCGCCAGCTCAGATGTATGTGGCTGGCGCCTTAGCCCGTTGAGCCACAGGTGCCGAGCCTTAGGTTAGAATTTTAAATGATGCGGGAACTGTCCCCAGAAATGGCCTGGATTGAGGTAATGGGGTTTAGAGTTAATGTTATGGCTACACATCTTATCTGCCATCATCATCTCTTTGAAAGAATCACCAAGGTGTGAGAAACTCTGCAGGTCTTTTCATCCATAAAGGGAGAGATCCAGATCTACTTGGATATTTGGAAAAGAAAAGAAGAGGGGGGAAACCCTCATTTGCAGACAGTTGAAACAAAGGTGGATAACATTTAAATATTATTGAATGTTTTTAGTAGAAAATAAAGGGACAATAAAAAAATTCCCTGAAACTCGCCTCTGCCTCTTAGTGTCCTGAAACTCTCCCTTCCACCATAATTTTAAAAAGAATGAAAATGAAGTCTGGCAAAAGCCAAGGAAGTTAATCCTCATTCCATTTCCTTCTCTCCAATGCAGTCCTTGACTCTGTCCAATATCTCTTCCTCTGCTGCCATCATGCTTTCAAAATCTCTCTCACTAAGGCACCAAGAGTCTCCAAACCACAAGCTGATGAATGCTTTTCAGACTTTGTGTTACTTGATTGCTTGGCAGCTCTTCCTACCGATATGCATACCCTGTTTCTTGAAATACTGTCTTTCTTTAGCTTCTTGGGACAATCAACCCCCAGTTTTCCTCTTAGTGCTGTGGCCTCTGTTCAGCCTCCACTGCTTGTTTGTCCTCCTCTACCCAACCTTTATATGCTGGAGTTTCCCCAGGACTCATTGCAGGTTCTCATCTCTTCTCACTCCATAACTTCTCCTCTGGTGCCCTAACCCAAACCCCTGGCTCCCAAGACTATTTATGTCTCTAACTCAGACCTTTTCTCTAAGCTCCAGATTCGCTTGTTCAACAGCCTAATCAACCTCTGTCCTATGTGTCTTACGTGTCTGTCAAACTCAACCGCATCCTACACCTGGCCCATGATTTGACTCCTCTCCTCCCCAGACTTGGTCCTCACCCAGTGTTCCCTATTTCAGAGGAAAGCATTGCCCAGAGCATGGAGTCAGGAACCCTAGGACTCACAACTTCTTCTTCCTCACTCCACACATTCAATTAATCAGCTTAGGTTGTCAATTTTACCTTCTGAAGCCTCTAGAATCCTCCACCGAGAACATTTCTAATGCCACTACCCTGGCCCAGGTCTCCATTCTTTCTTTTTTTTTTTTAATTTTTTAATTTTTTTTCTTCTTCCATTATTTTTTACTTGGATACTTCAAAAATCTCCCAGTAGTCTCTTCCCTGTGTAAAGAAAGAATGAGAATATTTTTGTCCAGACAAGCTCACGGAGTTGTTGGTATAATTAAACATTAAATTCTATCTCAGGTAGGGCAAAACTCCTCTATTACTCTTGCTCCACCATTTTCAAGGGGCAGAAGAGAATCTTAGGAAAAAAGTGCAGATTGGGGGACCGAGCATGGCTACTTTTCGTGGACATTTACTTCCTTACACCTACCCCCTTTTTTTCTTTCTTTTTTTGAATCAGAGTCTCACTCTGTTGCCCTGAGTAGAGTGCCATGGCATCAAAGCTGACAGCAACCTTAAACTCTTGGGCTTGAGCAATCCTCTTGCCTCAGCCTTCTGAGTAGCTGTGACTACAGGCACCCACCACAATGCCAGTTACTTTTTCTATTTTTAGTAGAGATGGGGTCTCACCTTTGCTCAGTCTGGTCTTGAACTCCAGAGTTCAAGTGATCCTTCTGCCTTTGCTTTCTAGAGTGCTAAGATTACAAGCATGAGCCACTGGACCAGGCCTTTAAAATTTTTTTTATGAGGGAGGATTGTTATGTTGCCTTTGCTATGGAGTGCAGTGACTATTTAGAGGTGCAATCATAGCTCACTGTAGCCTCCAACTCCTGGGCTCTAGGAATCCGCCTGCCTCAGCCTCCCACGTAGCTGGGAATGCAGGTGCCCACCACCACACCTGGACCTAACTAAATACCATGAGTATTTAGTTATTAAAACAAATGTGATGGTCTGCTGTGGTCTAAGCTGAGGTCAGACAGGCAGGTGAGGATGAATGTGGCTCACCACCAGGAAAGGACCCTCTGGATAGGAACCCACAAATCAACAGCAGGGGCTCAGGAGCTGATCCTAGGTGCAGGGTGTGGCTGAGCTCATCAACCCCTCCTCCCTCGCCCTTCTGGCTATATAACTGAAGGCCCCTGTCATCCTCCCAAGCTTGTGGAGTTGTTCAAGAACATCTAGCCTGCAGAGCCTGTTGACTCATCTTTAAGGAGTACCACTGAGTTTTCCTTCTTCAAGCAGGTACCAACTCGTACAAAAGCAGGACCGAGTTGTGGACAAAAGTAAGCAACCCTGGGGATTCTCTGGGACTTCTGGGAAGGATGCCCCAGTAAATACTCAACTTCAGTTAATTTCATAGGGGAAGGATTGATGGGGTTGTAATCCCGATATTCTAGAAAATTGGCTTTATTTTGTACATGGCTTAGCCTGTTCACATGTCATCTGAGTGAAACATATAATAGAAAACAGGGAAGGCAAATTATATAAGTGACTATTTAGAGTCTGATAAGTGCTGGGGAGAATTGTAGTATTCCAGGAGAGTAAGCATGGGGAGGGACCTCCAGCAACTGGGGAAAGCTGTGAGGAAGTGACTTCTCGGCTGAGTCTGATGAGAGGGAAGGAAAAATGGCTAGGAAAAGAAACAGCTTTGGGAAAGACTTTAATTAGGGAATTTTTTAATCAGGCAAGAAAAACAAAAGATCATCAGCAAGCTAGTGAGAGGGAGAGTTGCAGGTGACGTGGCCGGAGCTGTTGCCAGGGTAAAATAAGGTGGTAGAGCCTGCAGACCATATTAAGATTTTAGACTCTAGAGCAATGAAGTATTCAGTGAGTTTTCAGCCAGGGTAGGACCTTACTTAGGTCAGACATGATGTCATCAGTTCCCTGAGAATCATCAGACCAGGAGCTCTGACAACAATGAATGAGAATAAGGCTGAACTCTAGACTATGACAAATTCTCCATGGGTTATGAAAGTCACCTTGGGCAGCTTAGCAGCAGGTCTTGACATAGGTTTTTTCACTCAACATGAATCTTGCCTTCTGAAGGATCATGAATCTTGCCATTAATTGCCAATGAAAGTGGTTAATGTTTGTACACCATTTTAAGGCTTCTATAAATGTTATCTATTTGATTCTCAAAGCAACCTTGTGAAGCAGGCATTACTATCAGCCCCATTTTACATGGGACAAAAGTGAGACTTGGCAAGAATAATTTGTTTGAGGCCAAATAAGTACTAAAGCTCAAAGGACCAGAACAGAGTCCTAGGGTCTCTCAACTTAGAAAACTGTGCTCTGTTCAGCTGCATGACCCTCAAATAAGAGGTTCTAAACAACTAATGAACTTTTGCAATATTTATAAGGATGAGTACAAAAATAATATGAGTTCCTGAGTTCAGTTCTGAACATGTTGAATTTGAAGTGACTGCAGAATCTTTAAGTGGAGAACTCAGTAGATACATATCAGGGTGTGGAGGCAGGAAAGGATTGCAGTGTGTCTATATTTATTTTAGAGTGAAAGGCCCTCAGAGAATACTGTCTTATGGAACAAATCTAGTGGATTAGTTCACACCCCAGATCTTGTTCTGTGATCAACACAGAGATGATTCTATAGAAGTCCCTTTTTGTTCCAAAACCTAAATTTGAAACTTGACTCTATTGGGCATTCGTCTTACAAGAAAAATTTGAGTATACAGCTACAGTGTGTTATACTTGCTTCCATCTTTTAAAAATGGTTCTATCTATGTAAATAACATTTTTAATACCATTGAGATAAACTATACACGGTTGGTTTTTTTTTTTTTTTTTTTTTTTGTAGAGACAGATTCTCACTTTATCACCCTTGGTAGAGTGTCGTGGTGTCACACTGCTCACAGCAACCTCCAGCTCTTGGGCTTAAGCGATTCTCTTGCCTCAGCCTCCCTAGTAGCTGGGACTACAGGCGCCCGCCACAGCGCCCGGCTATTTTTTTGTTTAGCAGCTCGACTGAGGCCGGGCTTGAACCCGCCACCTTCGGTGTATGGGGCCGGCGCCCTACTCGCTGAGCCACAGGAGCCGCCTTGGACACCTTTTCTTCAAAAGATGATTAAAATGACTAAAAACAAAATGGAAAGATAAACCTAACTCCTAGAACTATCTCTGCCTTAGTCTCCTTATCACTCCAGTGTTCCTATTAACATTTCTCTCCCAACAAAGAGAGAAAGTTGCATTCTGATTGTAAGAAGTTCGAATTACTTATGTAGATATTTTTGATAAAATTATATTGTAATTTACTCAACGTTGCCTTTTTATTTTTAATTATTAAATGTATTTCAGCACTTAGGATGATGAATTTCTTGTCTTTACAAAATTCAATCTTCAAAAATATTAAAGTTTTATATGTTCAATTTCTTGCCAGTTCTCAAAGCCTAGGCTTTGCCATTCCTCACAGAAAGCTAAAATTCTATGGTTCTGTACCAGATTTGCACAGTGCAATGACAGGATGCTGAAGCAAGCAGGAGAGACAAGCTGATCTCTCATGCACTACATCATCACCGTGCTCCCAAAGCTCTCTCTGTTTTTTATTTCACATCATGTATCAGTACAAATGTGGCAATGACAAGGTAATAGAAAGATGATTAGCTTTAATGTACTCCCTTTCATGTTTGTAGTTAGAGAAAATATGAACTAATTTGTACCCATAGCTATTTTTCTTTTCTGTGTATACTGTAACAAATGTGAAAATTGCTGGTGTAAGTGCAATTGATCAATTGAGATAAATGCAAGTCGAGTTCGATGAATCTTTAACAAATTTTCATAAGGCAATCTTTCTTGGTAAAAACTGTTAGTAATTTCTATGTCAGCCTAAAGAATGTAGAATACTAGGAACTCTAGGTTCTGGTAGGCAACATGGATTTTTTGATTAAGCAAGTGAATCAAACAGAAACAAATCAAAATAGCAAACAATTGAGCGGTGCTAAACAAAGAAATCACAGAGCCTCTATTTGATCCTAAACATGCATTTTAAGTTATCAACAGTACAGCTAATCAATACTTTCAGCCAATTCGGACAATTATAAGATCATGCAACTAGTCAGTTCTGAATAATTCTAAATGAATGGATCCAGAAATTAGTCAGTATTTGTATTTGTTGTTCTATTTCTGGATATCCTTTAAATTGTATGAAACACAATAAGAATAGTTAATAGAATATTTATGAAATTTAATAATATACTTAATGCCATATCAATAGTAAATGCCTTGGGTCAATTTTCGAGATATATGAATTGGCTCAAAGCTTCCACTAACCAAAATTATATATTATACATGTATATTCTCCCCCCTCAACCAAATCCCATTTAAGGCTAAATATGTTGATTTAGGGCTTTGTTGGAAAAACACATTTTATTTGGGTAATAAACATTAAGCAACATTTTATGAGACCTCTAATATTAATCTTGAATGTTACAATGATGAAGAAAAGAATAAATTACCAGTAAAACAAAATTAAGTTTTGAAAAATTTGATAAATTTTACATTCTATTTTACTCTGTGATAAGATATGTTAGAAGGGAAAGAAGTTTATGGCCTCCTGCAGGCCACACCTCCTCATGCCATCAACTTGAGGGTCAAGTTCCAACATATGAGTTTTGGTGGGATACATGCACTCAAACTATAGCAGCAGTAGCAATAATGCGTTGGATGATTATGTCATGTAGATAAGTGAAATGAATGACAATAGTGTCACAAGGGATAAGAGGAAAGAATTGAAAATACTCTTTGTGATATAAAATTTTGTCTTGATCCTAGGTTTCTGCAAAGAGCTCCCAAAATCCTTAGAATTTCCTCAATGATAAGAATATCTTTTGTTATTCACAATAAGCCTCTCAATATTGTTGAAATGTAAATTAGTCCCTACTTGATCTATAAATTTAATGCAACCTCCATCAAAATCTCACCATACTATTTAAGAAAAGTGAGAAATTAATTCTAAAGGTTACATGGAAAGCAAAAATCTTAGGCTAGCTACACAATACTAAGGAATAATGAGACAGGGAATTCACACAACTCAATTTCAAAACATAGTATGGAGCTACAGTAATCAAGCCAGGATGGTATTGGCAAAATAATAGAGAAGTAGATTAATAGAACACAATAGAAAAACCTATAAACAGATGTTTATAAACATGGTCAATTGATTTTTCTCAAGGACACAAGACAACCCAATGGAGAAAGGACGGACTTTTTAAAAAACTGTACTAGAACAACTGAATGGTCAAATGGAAAAAAATGCAACCTATATACACGTCTTGCACCATATACCAAAATTTACTAAAAATAGGTCATAAAACTAATGTATAATGAGAATTATATAATTTGTAGAAGAAAAAATAGGAGAAAATCTATATAATCTGGAGTTTAGCACTGACATTTTTAGATAAAACAAAGCACAAAAATGCAAAAAAATTAATAATTTGGGCTTTTGTATAATACAAAATTTCTTCTCTTTGTACACTTATGAAAATGAAAAGACAGATCACAGACTGAGAGAAAATGCTGCTGAAACTCATAACTGACAAAAATCTATGTCATATCCAGAATGTGCAAAAACTATTAAACTCAACAATAAGAAGACCATTTGATTTAAAAATAAGCAAAAGATCTGAACAGATACTTCATTAAAGAAAATGTACAGATGGCAAGCAAACATATGACAAGATGCTCTACATCTTTTGTTATTAAAGAAATGCAATTTATAACAACTATGATATGCTACTATCTGCCCATCAAAATGGCATACATAAAAAAAATGACAGTATCTATTTCTGGTGAGTATACAGAACAACAGAAATTCTCATTGCTGGCAAGAAAGTAAGTGGTACAACCACTTTGGAAGACAGTTTGACAGTTTCAAAGGAATGTAAGTAGTATCTAGACTCACTATGCAATCCTGGAATTGTGCTCCTACGTATTTACCCAAATGATTTCAAAATTTATACCCAAACAAAAAGAAGTATGCAAATATTTATAGGTGCTTTATTGATAATTATCAAAAACTGAAAGCAATCAAGATGTCCTTCCATATGTGAATGGGTCAGCAATCTGTGCTGAATGCATAGAACAGATTATTATCCAGTAATAACAGAAATCAAGTCACATGAAGATATGAATTTAAAGGGCATATTGCTAAGTGAAAGAAGTTAGTCTGAAGATACTTCGTAATGTATAATCTAATTTATATGATATTTCAGCAAGAGCAAAACTAAAGAGATGGCAAACAAGTCAGTTGATTTCTTGGGTTTGAGGGTAAAGAGAGAATAGTATAAGTACAGAATTATGTGGTGAAACTAAAGATGGTGAAACTCTTCTGCATAATAATGTAATATTAAATACACAATATGTATTATGCATTTCCCCAATCCATAGAATTATAGAGTACACTAAGTGAATCTTAAAGGATGCAAATAAAAAAAGAATTAGGAGATTGTTTATCCCAAAGTGAAAGGCATAATGTGACCAAAGAGAATCTTATTATTTTATAAATATACACAACAATCTTGTTTAAGGAGGTGGGAGGATAAAGAGTTGACAACTTTGATACTCAATGTCAAGGTCATTTGTAAGAGTAAAGGCAAAAGAAACTATATGTCAGCACGGTATTACAGGAGTATGAGTTAACAATTCTGAAATCTCTATACAAGTATAATGAAATTGAACTTTTAAGTAAATTATGACTAATAGTAGGAGATGATTTTCTCACTGTTGGAGTACAGGTTACAAATAAGCAAGAGGAAAAGGTTTGAACATGTGATAATGAATTAATTTAGACACAGATGGTTACAATTTGAAATATGTATGGATATATGCATATGTATAAGTGAGTATAATCATGTATTTTCTTACTCTATCTGCTAAGAAACCTGGAAGAACACTGTACTAACAAGCTCATCAAATACCCAGATCTTGTTTACTAATACCGTTCTCCAATGAAAAGAATGTATGTTTATTGGAGAAATGTCTGATTCTAAGCATTGGGTGGAGAATGCATACAATGAAGTATCTTATAAGACCAGAAAACTAAACAAAACAAAACATAACACAATAATACGGCTACATTAAAGAGAAAGAGTGGTCATCTGAAAGAGCTCCCAATGGCCAATTTGACCAATAAAAATAAAGAAGTAATGGATATAATCCAAAGCATAATATAAATGTCCATGGGTCTTTAGTGACATAAACAAATAATTTAAAAATAAATAAATGAAAAAGAGAAATTTCCCATGTGGAAAAGTTTCAAAAACTTTATGACTATGATTCACCCTAAAGGAAAGGAATGTAACTTTCTACTCCTAAGTGTGAACATCTTCCTTACAAGAAGAAGAGTGTGGAATAAGCAGAGAAAAGAATAACTTTACAGTGAAGAAAATGACAAATATTACCTCAGCCAAGTTAATCAAGCTCAATAGCTTCTATGGTAAGTCACATTAATATATATTTGATTTGATAATATGATTTGATTTCATCTATTGAGAGTACTATGATTTGATAATATCACATTACCTCTGTAGAGTTCCTCCTCAAATCATGAGAAAAGCATCAATCAAATCTCATTTGAGGGTCATTTTACAAAATACATAAATAGAACTCATCAAAGCTATCAAGATAGTCAAAAGCAAGAAATGTTTGAGAAACTTTCACAATGAAAAGTGTATGCTATAGAGACATGGTAACTAAATGGAATGTAGTGTCCATGGTGAGATCCTGAAACAAGAAAATGACATCAGGAAAAAAAACTAAGGAAATACTATCTGTTAATTAAATATGAACTTAAATTAATAATAGTGTATTAATATTATTTCATTCACTGTGCCAAATATGCTATATCAATGTAAGTTGTCCTTCTCAGGAGATACTGAGTCTGGGCCAACTGAGAACTCCCTGTGCTATCTTTGGAATTTTTCTATACATCTAAAAACTATTATAAATAACACTTATTTGAAAAGAAAAAAAGGACTGCATTTGAGTTTTAATTATAATACTGAATGACAATGATGTCTATCATTAAACAACAACAAAAAAGACAAGTGTTGGTGAGCATGTGGAGAAACTGAAACTCCTGTGTACTGTTGATGAGAATAAAATGGCAAAGATGCTTTTTAAAATGCTATAGATATTCCTCAATAAATTAAGAATACAATAGCCATATGATCTAGCCATCTTACTTCTTGGTATTTATCTAAAAGAATTGAAATCAGAATCCCAAACAGATAGTAGCACCACATGTTCGTTGCAACACTGTTTGCAAGGTCCAAGATGTGGAAAGAACTGAATGTCCATCAATGGATAAATGGAAAAAGCAAATGTGGCATATGCATAAAGTGAAACACTTTATCAGCCTGAAAAGAGAGATATTCAGCAATATGTGACAAAATGTATGAACTTTGAGTACATTGTGCTAAGTGAAACAAGCCAAAAACAGAAAGACAAATACTGCATAGTTCCACTTGTAAGAGGTATCTAAAAGAGTCAAACTTGTAAAACCAGAGAGTAGAGTGGTGATCACCAGGGATCAGGGAAGGGAGGAATGAGGAGTTGATAATTAACAAGTAGGAAGTTATGCAAGTTAAATGTTATATAAGATAAATAAGTTCTAGGGAGGCGCCTGTGGCTCAAGGAGTAGGGCATGGACCCCATATATGGCGGGTGGTGGGTTCAAGCCTGGCCCTGGCCAAAACTGCAAAAATAAATAAATATATAAGTTGTAGAGATCTGCACTATAGTATTATGGCTACAGTGAATAATACTGAGAAGTACACCTAAAAATACGTTAAGAGTGGAGATCTCATGCTAATGTTCTAACATTAAAATATTTTTTAAAAGAATAACATATGGGGCCAGTCATAATGGCTCACACCTGTAATCCCAGCTTTCTGGGAGGCTGAGGGGGCTGGATTGCCTGAGCTCACAGGTTCAAGACCAGCCTGAGCCAAAGCAAGACCGATCATTGTGGTGGGTACCTGTAGTCCCAGCTACTTGGAGGCTGAGACAAGAGAATTGCTTGAGCCCAAGGTTTGAGGTTGCTGTGAACTATGATGCCCCCGCATTCTACCAGGTGACAAAGTGAGACTCTGTCTCAAAAAAAAAAAAAAAAAAAAAGGAAAAGAGTAAAATATACTTCTTGGCATTTTTTAGACTCAATCAGAATAATAATTTTTTTTATTTTAGAAATATGTATTTAAACCATATTTTAAAGTAGGAATTTCAACACCTTAACAAATTTTTAGGGAGTTTGAAATGACAGAGTGCTTTTTATTATAACTGAGAAATAAATTTTATTCTTAAGTATGGCAGTCTTTATTATGGTTCTTCTTCCAATAAAATAGTAGGATTGAATTTCACTATCTCTTGGTGTTAAAGTGGCCATATGAATAGCATTGACTAATTAAATTTGAATAGAAATAATATGTATAACTTCTAGGTGGAAAAGTATGAAGCTCTCCATATTTAATGTTCCTGCCTTTACAATCGTGAGAGCATAGCCTGATATTGATCTACTTCATATTTGGTCTCTGAATGCAGGTGATATGCAGGTAACCCCATGAGCTACATTGTGAAGTTCATGTACTGGGAGGAAGAAATTAACTTTTTTTTGCTTTCTTTTTTTTTTAAATTAAATCATACCTGTGTACATTAATGCAATTATGGCATACAATGTGCTATTTTCATATACAATCTGAAATATTTTCATCAAACTGGTTAACCTAGCCTTCATGACGTCTTCTTAGTTATTGTGTTAAGACCTTTATATTCTTCATTTAGTAAGTTTCATCTGCCATTGTAATCTGTTGAGATTTTTAGGGCTATTTGTTATGGCAGCAAAATCTAACCTATTCTGACTGATACATTTGTTATTATCTTTACTTCTTTGTAAGAAAAGAAGATATGTATATAGCTCATATTTTCCAGGGAATTGTGTTAGTGAATAAAATATCAAATATTGAATGCATATAATTTGACATCGAATGATGTGATATGCACTCTACGTTGTAAAAAGTAATTTCACCAGATTGGAGGGCATGTAACAGTCATCTGTCAACAAGTTGTCACTTTGATCCAGTTAAAAGCAAGTTACTTTATGAAATCCTTTAATTTAAAATGTTTAATTATTAATTTTACCCAGAATTCCATCTGCCATGTTCAGTTATGACACAAATCAAAAATTGAAAAAATTACACTGATCAAAAATAGAGACTATAATAACTTGACAGCTGAAGGCACTTACCTTTTAAGACTGATGAAAGTTCAAAAAGTTGAAAAGTATATTTGAAAAAGGCACAATTTCTGCTATACGTATCACATCCCTGGAAGAGAATTCACATTTCTGTTTGGATTTAGATATGTCAATACAAAATATATTTAAATGATATAAGATCATATTATTTGGAACTATCTGTTGCCAGTCCCTTCACTTTTGGGTGGGTCCATATAACAAGCTCTGAGCAATAAAATGTAAGCAAAATTGATGTATATTATTTTGATATATGAGATTCTATAAAGTCTATGCTTGATTTCTTAGCCTTCTTCCCCAGCTATGCAATCCAAGAAGGCTGATGTTTGAGGTAGGGCAGGTAAAAGATGGCAGTATCTCTATCCATAATGCACTGTCTTTTATGGTTCCCTTACACTTAACACCTTAGTGAATTGCCTCTATATGAAACATTTCTGGAATTATACTAATTTAAATATACCATCTGTTTCTTACTGGGCCCTGACTGATAGAATCAGGCCAGATCCCAGCATGTTATATATAATAAAAAGAACCCCTACGTCTACTCATCTATAATAAAGACATAATCTCAAGAAGAAATATACCTGATATATTAAGCCACTGAAACTGGAGGGTTATTTGTTAAGACTCTATAACCCTAACCTACTCTGAAAAATACTTACATCTTGCTACATAAGCTTTCGTATGCACCTCATTTTTTAAGAAGTCCTCCCAGGAGAAATTGATAAGGGAGTGGACACTGAAAGATAAAAGTAAAAGAAGGTTATAATTTTAGGATAGCATTATTCTGATCTTTAAGTAGGATCCCTGGAATGTAAATGATATCTCAGGTTTTATATTAAACTGAGGTAAGAGAGCTTGAGTTTCACACTGAACCCTTACTGATAATTAGTAAAGGTTTTTTATACCACTATATGTGGGGAAAGGCCCTATTTTTGTTTATTTGTTGCTGTCATGACAGACTACCACAGACTGGTAAATTACAATGAGCAGAAACTTATTTGGCACATGGCTCTAGAGGCTGGAAAGTCCAAGAGCGTGGGGCTGACATGTGATGAGAGCCATCCCATGATGGGAAGCATCACATGGAGAGGGAGCACGTGCTTGAGATAGGAAATCAGACCATACACATCCTTTTTATTAGCATCCACTCCCATGGCAACTAACCCACTCCTTTAATAATGACATTAATTCATTAATGAGGACTAAACCATCATGGCATAATCATCTCTTAAAGGCCTTGCCTCAGTGCTTTTGCACTGAGGATTAAGTTTCCAACACATAAACTTGTGGGGACATTTCAACTGACAGTAGGCTCCAAAGGGAGTTTCAGAAAATCAAGCCAAGTTAAAGGAAGCTGAAGGAGTTTGATAGCATATAATCAGTGTCTGCTAGAATACCTTTCAAAATAGAACACTTTATGACTCAACAGTAGTTATAGTCCATCTCATATAATTAGAAGGAAGAAGATCAATATTTATAGTTAAAAATATCACAAAGAAATTAAAGATATATAGCCTCAACATAAAAATATGTTTTACAAAGTTTTCCATTTTAAATTATGTATGCTGGGAAGAATTTTGGGTTAATTCACTTCTTATACCTTTAGTTATTCAGAATGCTGATGGAGTAACAGTTATAAACCAGGTGCTATATATAAAATAAATTTTATTTTTTAAAGGAAATATTTGTTGTGAATCTACTATATGCTATGGGGACTACAACATCAAATAGAACCAATTGTAGTTCCTAAAACAGCATCCATTCCAGTGGTAAAGACAAAAGAAAAAGCAGAGTTATGTTATCAAGTTATAAAAAGTACTGTAAAGAAAATATCATAAGAATAAGAGAACAGCTAATAAAACGATAGTGGGTCTTTTTAATTTCATATTTATATGATGGTACAAATAATTACTTTACATTATTTTCATTTGTTAGGTAAAGTCCAAGTGATAGCGGGTTATTTTAGATAGTGAAGTCATTTTAGATTACTGTGATCAAATAACTTCACCTAAGGGACCTCAATGAATTAAGGGAATGAGCCTTAAAAATATCTAGAAGAAAAGTATTTCAGGTAGAGGACACACCACGTTAAAGGATTAGAAGAATTAATACTGTTAAATTTCCATAATATCCAAGGCAATCTACAGATTTAATTCAATCCCTTCCAAAACCCCAATGAAATTCTCACAGAAATATAAAACACAGTCTTAAAAACTATATGAAACCACAAAAGACTTTGAGTAGCCAAAGCAATTTTAAGTATGAAGAATAAATCTGGAGGCATAATCTTCCTGATTCTAAATTATGTTGCAAAGACATAGTAATCAGTACCAGTATAAGGCAAGGTGCACATACTAATAAAACAGAGATGCCAGAAATAAACCCATTTACTTTGGGAGAATGGTAAGGGGAAAGGGGAAATGTTGATGAAAATATACAAACTGCTATAAGATAAAAAATGCTGGGGATCTAATATGGAGCACTATCTAAGGCACTATCTCTTTTCAGTTTTTTAAGTGCTTTAATCCATTCATCTAGGAATAGACATCTGGATTGCTTTCAGTTTGGAGGCTATTACAAGTAAAGCCACCATGGATATTCATATGCATGTTTTAAATAGCAATAAATGGGAAGATTATATGATGAGATAGATGCATGTTCAAATTGCTAAGAGAGTGACAACATTTTCTACCATTTCACATTCCCTTTAGCATATGTGAGAGTTCTAGTTCCTCCACATACTAACACTAGATATGGTCAATATTTTTAATTGTGATATATCTAATAGGTGTGTGCTGAGATCTCACTGTGGATTTCCTTGGTGACTTATGATGTGGAGCATCTTTTTATATGTACTATTCAGGTATCTTCTGTAGAGAAATGTCTGATTAAATCTTTTCCTCCTTTATTATTTGCTTTGTTGATTTAGTTTGTTTTCTATATTATTGGACTTTGAGGTATTTTTACATCTAGACAGAGTTCAAATAATCAAGTATAGTTTCTTTTCTTTTCTTTTCTTTTTTTTTTCCAGTTTTTGGCCGGGTTTCAAATGTTTCTCCTAGTCTACAACTGGAAACTGTCTCAGCATAGCTAAAATGGGGCAATAGTCTGGATTATCCCATTTCTTTTCCATCACTCTCAGACTCTTCTTTGCCCTCTGATGTCCAGTATCTGGAAAAACCACCTCATATTCTGTGATGTTTTTTAGTTTTTCTGATGGGAAGAACTATAGTATCCTTGATACTCTTGGACAGGGTTACAATTCTTTCATGTATTCCTTTCCATACAGCTCTCATCATCTCTCTCTCTCTCAGCTCTGTGGCTGGTTAGGGGGCATTATTATTACTGGCCATGGCATTCTGAAAACATTCTTTTCAGTTAACTCTGCTAACTGCCGAATTTGAATTCATCCATTCCCTGATTCACTTTGCATTACAAGAAGAACTAGATTCTGGCAATTAAGGGAGAATTTTTTCTTTTCACAAACAAAACAAAATTACAACGAACCACTACAACCATAATAAAACTAAGGATTGTTTTTCCTGTTGTCATAGGAAAATATACTTACATCTTGAGGGTTAAAATAAGGATAAATTGGTAGTCCTTTTCTGACATCTTAACATTTTTCAGTGAAATAAAAGAAAGTTTTTGATTGTGATAAAGAGACTTTGAAGGTTTAAGCAATATGCCAATGTGTAATATAACTAGCAGAAAATAAATGCTAAAATAGGTTGATTTTTTTCAAGATTTTGAAATTTTTTTTGGTGATTTGTGAATTTCCAAAACAAGAGATTTGGGGGGAATTTAAATCACAGCTGCAAAGGCTGAGAAAAACAATATTCGATGATCAGTCACATCATGACCAAATTACTTGTTTTCTTTAGATACTAAAATTGAAAATATCGTAAAGCCATCTAAGATTCTAAATGTTTTCACTTTCGACTGTCTTCTGATACTTTGCTTCACTCACTGTGTTCCAGGCATATGGACTTCTTCATGTTTCCTAAGCAGGCCAAACATAATCTTATCACAAAAGTTTTGCTCATGTTATTCCCACTGCTTGCAATGTTCTATTACAGGAACATTAATGACTTTTTGTATTCAGAGCTCTCTCAGATATCATGTTGGCAAATAGGAGACAGAAATGGGTAGAGTAATATTATACTGGGAGATTATCTTTTGGCTAAACCACACTGCAGTTTTATTTACTTTTAAGAGCATATCACTGTATTAAATTATTGCTAATTTGTTTTCAGCCTCCTCTAAAAAGTATGATAGGCAATACTTCTGTCTGTCTTGCCCATTGCTCTATCTGCTGCCCATGAATGAGTGCCCAGGATGCCCTGAGTACTAAGCAAATATGTAAATATGTCAAAGGAAAAGATAAAGAAAAAAAACATTTTTAAAGTGTAGTTTCAAAAATATGCCTTAAATGTTTTCTCATTTATTGGCCCTGAGTCATTTGTATTCTGTTTTGAATCTGTATAAATTAGTTTCCTTGTTGGGAATTAAAATGTTATCTGGATTGCTCTTTGGGAAATAATAATGTGAAATGAAATTGAGATGGCATTTGGCCAGAAGTCCCTCTCCTGAGCTCTTCTAAGGAGATGTAGACACAAGGATAAAGCAAAGCAGAGTAAAACTTTATTACCGGCTGACATTTTGTCCCTGCTGCCCTATAAAGGACACTAGTGATATAGGCTAGAACAATTGGAGAAATAATTTTTTAATCTGCTCTGATGGCCTATGTAAACCAGAATAAAGAAGGTTAAAGGTTGGTTTTTGCCAGTTTTCACCCCAGAGAACTGATACAATTATCAAGTCTTTGCCTTGTAGAGACAGAGAAAAGACTGGCTAAGATTACAACTAGTTGGAAAGAAATTATCACAAGAAATAATGTGTTTTATTTGCTAGCATCCTCGCTGACCTTTATTCCTATCCCTTTGCTTAGCTGTTACTTTTAAAAGAAGAAACAGTTTTTTAAGAGAGGTTAACTGCACCTTCACAAACAAAAAAGGTGCAGTCTAAGTTTTCTTCATGCTGAAGCAACCTTTAAATCTTTACATAGGGGGGAGATAATAGATTGGTGGAGATGATCAAGGTTAATAATCTCTTATATGATAGAGAAAGAGGGGAAAGTTCGATGAAAGGCTGGAACTTCTCTCAGAGGACTAAGGCAACAGCTTTGTTCAATGTTTCTTTTAATTGTATGATCACAAAAAGACATAAAGACAGAAAGTAAGAGATGATTACTATAACAGTAACTTCATACAAAGAGGCTCCCTCTAGTTTATTAAGTGAGAGATTGAATAGACAAACATGCAATGTCCAGACCACACGTAGACAATAAAACTCTGACTCACAAGCTCTGTAGAACAATTTGGAAAGCCAAATGGTAACCTCTTTCCATTAAACCCAGAATGTTCAGTAATTAGTTCTAAGCTCCAACTTCCCTATTTCTCCCTCTGCTTTCATAATAGGACCAATCAGAGGAAACTAAATATGCTCCCCAAATCATTTACAGAAGATGCTTCACTTCTAATAAGTCCATGTCCAGCCTCCCCGTGTCAACTTTCAATCAAAGAATACCCCATACTGTCCGTGTTTTTCACTATAAAGCTCTTTCACATCCCTGCCTGTCTTTGAGGTTTTGCCAAATTCAAATGATGGTAACTGACTCACTGGCTTCTAGGAAGCTCTGAAAAAAAACAACCTATGTCTGTCTTCATTTGGGTAGTCTCCATTTATTTCTAGAAAAGAGAGTCAAAAATCAGAATGACTTGGCCTTAACCACCAAGCACAATGAAAAGAGATAAATTGCTGTGATAGTGTCCTCTTTCCTAAAATAGAGTATTTCTTATCTCAGTGGTAAGAACTGATTGAAAATTCCTTAGATCTTCATGAACCTTGAATCATACTATATAACCTTTAACTCTTAAATCATGGTAAGCTTAAAATCAAACAAAAACTTAAAAATAATTGTAATAAATGGCACGAGGAGAGAACTCTATTGCGTTGCTTGATGGATTTCCAATTTGGTTTTTGTTGTGTAGGGTTTTACCACCTCAAGATGAGGCAAGAGGAAGTTATGCAGAGGGGATTCTCCAACACCTTGTCAGTCGATCATCATCAGTGTGCAAGGTTCTATGAAAGGTTCAGGAAACAATAAATAAAAATACTCATTCCTTGGAAACCTCTATCTCCTATCTCCTATGTCAATAGTTCCACAATTGCTAAGCCCTTCCAAATGTTCACCTTTGTGTCACTTTGGAAATGAATATATAATCATTCAGTTTTCCTATATATAAATGTTAAAAGGACAGAGTGCAGCTTCAGGTCCTGTGAGAGAAGCAATTTTATTTTATTTTATTTTTTTATTTTTATTTATTTATTTTTTTTTTGTAGAGACAGAGTCTCACTTTATCACCCTGGGTAGAGTGCCGTGGCGTCACACTGCTCACAGCAACCTCCAGCTCTTGGGCTTAAGCGATTCTCTTGCCTCAGCCTCCCTAGTAG
>CAUYON010178838.1:0-12436 GCA_963573935.1 Arctocebus calabarensis
TAGTTTAATAGTGACAGCGAGGTAATACTCAGACACCTGCACTAGTGTAATAGTGACAGCAAGGTAATACTCAGACACCTGCACTAGTGTAATACTTACAGCGAGGTAATACTCAGACACCTGCACTGGTTTAATAGTTACAGCGAGGTAATACTCAGACCCCCTGCACTAGTGTAATAGTTACAGCAAGGTAATACTCAGACACCTGCACTAGTGTAATACTTACAGCGAGGTAATACTCAGACACCTGCACTGGTTTAATAGTTACAGCGAGGTAATACTCAGACCCCCTGCACTAGTGTAATAGTTACACCGAGGTAATACTCAGACACCTGCACTAGTGTAATAGTGACAGCGAGGTAATACTCAGACACCTGCACTAGTGTAATAGTTACAGCGAGGTAATACTCAGACACCTGCACTGGTTTAATAGTTACAGCGAGGTAATACTCAGACACCTGCACTAGTTTAATAGTGACAGCGAGGTAATACTCAGACACCCTGCACTAGTTTAACAGTGACAGTGAGGTAATACTCAGACCCCCTGCACTAGTGTAATAGTTACAGCGAGGTAATACTCAGACCCCCTGCACTAGTGTAATAGTTACAGCGAGGTAATACTCAGACACCTGCACTAGTTTAATAGTTACAGCGAGGTAATACTCAGACACCTGCACTGGTTTAATAGTTACACCGAGGTAATACTCAGACACCTGCACTGGTTTAATAGTTACAGCAAGGTAATACTCAGACACGCTGCCAACCAGCAGTGCAACTGAAGCCAACCACCGCCCTAGACTTCTGGTACAACGTCCTAGAGATGGGGCCTGGGCCCCTCCTCTTCCTCAACCCCAGCATCGGGGCCAAAGGGCAGAGGGGGATAGTTACACCAAAATACATTATAAGGCAACTCCATGTTTGAAAAGCTATGACAACTCTGTGATATTGATACCAAAATGAACAGTCCTACTTCTGTAGTCACCCTGAGGTCTGGCCGGGTGCTGCCCTTTCAGTAAGGCTGAGTCTGTGTGTCTCTCTGGCAACTGTATTCAGAGCTCTGAGGTTTTATCAAGTAAAACAACAGACACTTAACAGTGCAGCTTTCCATTTTGAATATTATATTATAAATAGCCAAAACATCACAAAATGGAAAGGGAGTTCTTCAAATAAGAAGGAAAAATAACCACGAAAGAAAAATCTACACGGAATCCTCTCTGTCTCAAAAGGCCTGTTTATAAGATGATGCTCTAGGGCGCCACCTGTGGCTCAAAGGAGTAGGGCGCTGGCCCCATATCCTGGACATGGCGAGTTGGAACCCAGCCCAGGCCAAAAACTGCAAAAAAAAAAAAAAAAAGATGATGCTCTAAACCACTGTGGCTAAACCCTAGGAAGAGGTCTCTTTTAAGCTATAGAGATAAAGGGCTGACAATCCTGGAGCTCTACAAGTCAGGTCACCTCTGTAACTAGGCAGACGGGATTGAGTTCACTGGGGAAACTATTTGAAGCTGCTATTTCCATATCATACATGCAAACAGGGCGGAGAGACCCTGCAACCGTCACAGTGATTCCTACAGAGAGTGAGGGAACGTGGCCGGTGCTTGATCGGCTGTTCCCCAGGGAAGAGACTAAAAAACACACCTTTGGACTCATGGGGGGAAATTGGCCAGTGAGGAGAATGGACACAATTGTGTCCTCCACACTGTAGCGGCCAATTTTGTACACGTGAAGTCACAGGAATCTACACATGGGATTTCTAAATGGCTGAGCCACCCACGGTGGTCACTGGGTGACACCTGATAATTCTCAGAGTTGTTGAGGCCAAACAATACTAAAAAGGCCAGATCAAACTTACTTTATTAGTTTCCCTTTACAGATTATTTGATGCCATTTAAAATCATATTTTAATTGTCAATATTAACCACTTGATGTGAACTGTTCACAGGTTATGAGTAAACTAAGAGCGTCTTCCATATACCTAGTGGCCAGAGGGGTTCAGCTCTCTGCTCTCCAAAACACCAGGAAAAACAGGCTGAAATCACTCAAAATAGTAGTCACCTTCTCGCTTAGATGGGCCCTCTCTCTGCCACATTAGCAACTCCAAATTAACGCACTGCTGACTGGTCACAAGTTACCCGGAAACATGGGTAGTTTTCTCCGTAAAATGCCCATCAACAATGTGGTAACACAGCAGCTGTTCCCTGATTCCTTTCGCCCAGTCGCAATTCCTTAGCTGCTTATCATGTAGAATCACTTAGCACCTCTGACATCTGAACATCCACACTTGCTCGGAGGAAACCCTTACAGATGAAGAGGAAGCCCGTGAACTGTGTCCCCTGCCTCTGGAAGAGTGACCCAGCGCACTGGGGTCCACAGGAAGCCTGGACCAGGGGCCCTCAGGCTGTCTCCCCAGGCTCCCATGCCCCCTCGGGGCTACCTGGGGCCCGGGAGCAGGGCAGCCTAGTCTGGCCTGCAGTGTCACAGCAGTGCGCCGCTGTGTGAGCTGGACCCTCCGCTTCCCTCGCCAGATGGTTACTCTGACCCCTGTAAACCGCACCTCACTGTCTCATTTCTTAATCGATTAAGAATCAGAGATGGAAATGGCTGTGGATAGGTAACCCCCACCCAGACTGTGCCAACCAGCACAACACACGCATCATCACATGAGTATCCGCAGAGGCCGGAGAGTAACAGCGGCAAACGGGAGGTGCAGACAGGGTCGGGGGACCCGCAGAGAGCCCCACCGCAGAGGGGACAGTGTGTCGGGTGGGGAAGGCGGGGATGGACGACTGTACTTGTGCTGACCTTATGGTAGAGTGTGAGAATGAACTTGATGATGACGGCATTCTCGTGCAAAGGTCAACAATGTATGCTATCCTCCATTTTTGAAGTCATAAAACCACAGTTTAGAAAAAGAAATGTGTTTGGTTAAAATGCTAAACCCTGTGAAGGTTTCTCAAAAAGAAAGAAAGAAAGAAAACATTGGAAGGGGAACAGGGGAAGCAGGCTGTGGTCACCCTCATGAATTGTTTCACATTTTCTTTGAGCCATTGTTTCCAGAAAAAAATGTGTCATTTTAGCCATTTAACAGTTTTCCTCTCAAGGTGATTTAAATGCCCACATTTTGTGAACCACAAACTTCTAAGCAAACAGAAGACATTAGTGTTCTTTGTTGTTATTATTATTTTCATTGTTTTTTTTACCTGTTTGGATCAAAGCATTTTCAACTTTGCCTAATTATAAATAAAGTTTTAGTGTGTTTCAATTTGTGAGGGTCCCTGACCACTAAGTGTGGCCTCTGTGGTCCCCCAGTCCACAGGGTCCAGGCCAGACACAGAAGTCATAACCACAGCAGGTGGCACTGGAGACAATCCACACACTCATCTTAAAGATGTGATTTTGCCCAGGCCAGCACGGAAAATGTTTCTGCCTATCTTCCTTAACTAATCTTCACCGTCACCTGCATTAGACCTCAGAGTTTTCATTTTGAGGAAAATGTTTTTGGATCTAGGTAGAGAAAATACAATTATTTGAAATGTATTATGCTATTGATATTGTATGTATTTTACTGTAATTCAGGAAATGAATCTATCATTTCAAGAATAGACATTTTACCTGGCTCAATTTCACTTGTTTTTCCATTGTAACTTGTTAGAGAAATTCTTCATTACATTAATTCCCTCTGGTAAAATTTTCAAATATGTGTCTATTCAGTGGTTCTCAACCTTCCTAATGTCGCGGCCCTTTAATACAGTTCCTGTGGGTGACCCACAGGTTGACAACTGCTGGTCTATCTGCTCTCCAACTTTAACACAAGGGTATATTTTCTATAACCTTTTTTGACATGACTACAAAATTTCCAAAGAAAAATTAAGGATTGGCAAACAACAGAAGACTTTTCCCAAGTTATCCAAATGTTTGAGACTTTTCTTTGACTTAGGAAATAGACCTATAAATGTGCAGAACTTTAAGTAATGCGAACAAATCTCAATGAGTTGTAATATAAACTTCCTGTGTGTTTTCGGGGGGGGGGGTTAAATTAAGATTTCCGTTACCCATAGTAGAAAGAGAGAAGCAACCGTGGGAGTTATGACTCAAATGAGAGTGTTGCCTCTTAGAAGTTAAATTTCTAATACATTAAGTAGCTTCTACTTTCCCTGTTATCATTCATGCATCCCTGTTATCATTCATTTGCTTAGTAAAGACAATTTGAAAGAAAAGACCACCCAGGTAAATGTGCCTGTTGCTGACACAGTGGCAATCTTCCCATTGAGAGGGAAATGTGTGTTCTCTATGGTTCAGGTTGACTATTTTTCTGTGTGTGTGTATATATAGTCCAAAATTTAGATCAGATATTATGCAAGTATTTCTAATTATATAAATTTAAGGCAACGTAAGATTTAAGTGTCAAATAAAAATTTTGTAAAAGTTTCTATAGATTTCTGGATATTAATTTTTTCAATGTCATCTTCAGCAAAACTGCCAATGGTTTTATGTATAGTTATTTTGGGAGACTTAGCATATTAGTATCATTGTATAAATAATCTTCATACCTAAAACTCACAGACTACCTGATAACAAGGAATAATGGCAAAATCAAGAGTCCTTACCATCCTCAATACTAATGCATCTCTTCTGAAATACAGATCATATATTAATTTATACATGATATTAATATATAGCCTATAGAGTATATGTTAACATATATTATTATATTTACATGATCTAAATATAGAATATTGATTAAATATCATATATATTTGAGGGGCCACAGCCACCTTCAAATCACAGATTTTATATTGAACATGCTGATCAGTGTTCAGTGGGATTTTATATGTGTACACTTTAATGAAAATTTTAGTAACATTTGTCTCTGAAATCTTCTGAGATGTCCACATTTATTTGAGAACTTCCCCATAGGTACATACGCCTCTAAGAGACTCTACAGGTATCAATTTCCAGAATGTGGTGAGAATGTCTGTACAGACAACAAAAAATTCTCAGAAGACGTTTTTCAGAGACAAGTGTACATGTGAAGACTTCTGGATGCAATTTTGCTTCCAATAGTTGCTTGGGGTCATTATTAGAAGTAAGAAAAATAAAAATTTTCCACTGCTACCATGTCATGGACATCTATAACTTTTATACGATCAAGGAGATCCAAAAGCTACTGTTTAAGAGGATTTGGAGGATGAGCCAAAATGATTGCCACAGAGACCCTTTGTCTAATAATCCACAACAAGTGAAGACACAGGAGGAAGAATTACTGATGTAAACCTGTCGGGGTCTGCGCTGAGAGATGTGAGCCACTCAACAGACTCAAGTGCTCCAGACCTCCTCAGATTGCCTTATTTCCGGATTTATAACATTTTATACTCGTTGGTGCATGAAAGACTGTCTACCTTCAATCCAGAGACACGAGATGGCATTTCCATATCTACGCCCGACAGATGATTTCTTTAGTTCAACAGCATGGTGGGGGTGTCTAGGGGAGGGGCTTAACTCCCAATTGCATAATCAGTGACACCATTCAGATAAAACTACCTTGTTAAAATGACGTGTATTCATGACGTCTAACTTAGGGGCCACACGGTACCACAAAGCGACTTTAAGAGCAGCCTCGGGTTGTCTCTGGCAGGAAGAGCACAAGTACGGATGTACCACCGACCTACCTCCTGTGTTCATCCTGACTCCGCAGACAGCAGTTCATGGCATTCACCAGAAAGCTGAACAGACGACTGTACAGGGATTTGGCCAAGAGGTCTCGGTAGAACTCAGCAATCCGTATACTGTGCCGTCGTAGGAGCATGTCGCCTACAGCAAAGGGGAGAGGGGAGGGGTGAGAGGAAGGCTGCCGCTCTGGGAGCCAGGGAAACGCCGCCCACCCTACTCCTTCCCCACACACCACCTGCAGCAAAGGGTGTCAAACATCATACCAGGACCCCAATAGACGCTGGTTCTTACGTGAAGTGTTTCCCTGAAATGAATGTCATATACATCGTGACATTATTTCTTGCACATGTTGACCAGAGCTCTTGCCCTTTAGGAAGGCTGTATAATTTCATCTCAGTTAGGAAACCGAGTCTGCACAGGGCCCCGCTTGGCAAGTTCTCTGATAACAACTTGCTGGTTTAGATATTGAATCATCCTCAGGCATTTGGAAGCCTGGTCATCTGGAAATGCGAGTCATATTCAAAGTATTTTCAAAGAAACGATCTAGTCAGCCAAATGTGGGTCTGGGATTCAGAAACAGGATTGGGGCTTAAGGTAGAGATTTTTCTTTCTTTCTCAAGGAGATGGTGATTGAACTCTTGAGTGGTAAGGCTAAATAACTAAAGAAGGGACCGAGGGAAAAAAGAGTGAGCATAGTTTAAAATTGAGCCTGTCCCATCACTTTTGCTGGAGAGTTGAGAGTGACAGGGAGTCCAGAATTCATATTCTATGGCCTTGGTCAAACTGGGTAACCAAGCACCTCAGACTGGGAAGGGACTAGCCATGGAAATGATGGTGAAATGGTTTCCAGTCAGCTGCAAGGGCGAGTGAGGAGGGTGAACTACTGCTGAGACTGGCTGAGATGAAGAGAAAGAGAGAAGGAAAGAAGGGGGAGGGAGGAGAGAGAGAAATGAAGGAAAAGATGGAATGAAAGAGCAGGTAATGTAGGCCCAGAGCTAGAAGGTCAAGGCCACTGAGGGGGCGCATGGCCCAGCTGCGGCAAACTGGAAGCCGGTGTGGCATTCATGACACTAGAACTGAGGCCCCTAAACTCACCGTGATGGTTTACCAACATGTAAGCAGAGGGACCTACCCCTACTAAATTATAGATACTACTGGGGATTTCAAATTTTCTCCCAAAATGGCATAAAAACATAACATATTGAGAGAACTCCAGACGGTCAGGGTAGTTAAGTGCAGGGTTGCCATAGAAGGAGCACAAAAATTAAAAATGTCCAGCTGGGACTGAAGAACCTCCCCTGCCATCCTCCTGTCCTTGGAAGACTGTTATGAAGGAACATCATATTTGCATTTCAGAAAGATCATTTCTGAAGCAGCGTGGAAGGGGTGAAGTGATAGGACAAGATAATAGATCAGCCAGGAGGCTCTTCCATGATCCAGAAGGAATGAAAAATTCTGCAGTGCCCATGGAAACGAGGGAAGGTGTCACAATGAAAGACGTTTATGGGGCTGAAGCGCTTGTGTCTCATTCTCATCTTTCGGTGCAGAAAGACAAGCCGGTATCAAGGCAGCCGATGGATAACAGGGACATTCACTGAGCTCAGGAGCCCAGGAGGGCAATTCAATCTGGGAGTAGCACCGAGCTGGAAATCATTCCCTGCCCACCCAAACGCTGCAAACATGTCCAGTAGAGACAGGGGGAAGAACAGTGGTGATTAAAGAAGAGAGGTCAGCTGAATGGCTCTCAATGAACAATAAAGAAGGTTGTGAGGCCATGATTTATAGTGAATAATTAACAGTCACAGGGGGAAACCCTTTGCTTTCTGAGCACAGGTGGGTGGGGCACAGAATGAAGCTTGGCATGGGAGCCAGGCAGCCCTGAGTTCTCTCAAAGTTGTGTGACCTCTTTGAACCTTAGTTTGCTCACCTGCTGACATGGAAATAGTTCCATGTCACAGTGATGTGTGAGAATTCAAAGCTACAACACTGATAGACTTGGTACAAGTCCTACCAGTTCACACATGCCTGGTCAGTGGCAGCCCTGTCAGGACCACGAGGTCAAGGTGAACCCTGGTGTCTCAGAGAGGGCAGCATGGCCCTGAACACACGAACGGACCCCACATTGTATCTGAATAAATCCTCTGGAATTGATGACTTTGTTTCTAAAATGACAGATTAGCTATAGAGGGTGACCTTTTCAGCAAAATGGTTCTCAAGATTGTAGAATTTACAGTCACATCAAGTTAGCGAGAACTTAAGAAACATCAGGAATATCAGTGAAACAAAAAGTCAGTTCTTAGGGGCAGTTCCTACGGCTCAAGGAGTAGGGCGCCCGGCCCCATATATCAGAGGTGGTGGGTTCAATCCCACCTTGGCCAAAAAGAAAAAAAAGTTGGTTCTTTGACAAGATTAACAAACAGATTCGTAATGCTTTTCTTATTTGGCATTCCATTGATAGAGATAGTTTCACAAAGTAGAGATGAACAGAGTTATATTTAATTTCCATATCTGATTCCAAACTACACAAAAAAAAGGTCAGAAAATGAAAAATTTTTTACCTTTAAAATATTGGATATCAGTTGTTAAGGCAGAAGCCAATTCATCTGCGGATACTTGTAACATTCCGGCCACTAAAATCAAAGCAGCATTGTAAACACAAAGTTAGTGTACACTGTTGATAACAAGAACCTTGCATTTGATGGCCTTACTTTATAAGTTGTATGTATACACATTAGGAAATGTGTGTGTTAAAAGAAAAGAACTGCCACTGTAATTGTCAAATTCAAATTAGAAAAGCATCTCTAATCAAAACACTGAGTTCTTGAGGTCTGTGCATTAGATCACAGCCGGCTTTTTCCTCCTGTCCTCACAGATGGCATGGAATCATTGCTATTTTTTTTTTTTTCAAATTCCTGGTTAAATCACTTTGATATACACAAAGGTATGTTTTTATTGACAATCTGTGGTTTTAGGATTTTTTTTTTTTTTAAATCTGGGAGTGACTAACAAGCCAACATCAAAGAGGGAGATTTTTGGCAAGATCTTAAAGGGAAATAATAATACTCTGTTTAAAATGTTTGACTAATAACATGCCCCCAAAGTATACTGGTACTGGGGGTGAGGCAGAGAATGCTTGGAACAATATAAATAAGCACAAATATTGCTGAGGAATCAATGTTGTTAATGTGGGTGCAGAATGGGAACATAAAAGGACTTCTTGTTATTCATACCCGTAACCATTTATAAGAAAGAACAAAGTGAACGTGTTGGTTGTTTTTTCCCCCCTGGTTGAATTTTGCTCCAGCAAAGGGTTTATGCCAAGTGGCTTTTCTGTGCTGTGTCTCCATCTACTGGTAGGTCTACAAAATTGCACATCAAAGGTCAATTGCAGATAGAGGTCAATGAAGGTCATGTTCCACCAACCTTGCTCTAGAAGCTGGAGGTCAGAGACAAAGGCAGAGTCGGTATCAGTTAGGGCAGTAAACCTGATGTCTCCGATGTGTAATATTGCTGCTAGAATTACAAACAGGTTCTCCACTTCCTATGAGATTTACAAAGAGAGAAAATGAACACTTTGTTTAGAAGAAAGACTAAAAGTCAAATCCTTTAAAAACCTAAAGGTAGGCTATGAAAACAATGTATTCCCCATCAGTGAGACTGTGATTTTTCAGACTGTAAATGTTCAGTAAGACAACTACCAATATCTACCTCAAAATCAAAAGGTCCTTTAAATCAACATTTTTGTACCTTCATCATGAGAGAGTAAGGAAGTGATATTTTGATGTAAATTAACGGCTTCCAGATAACTATCAACAGCAAAAATGAATGACTCTTTTAATCATGCTGGTCTGCCTGGCAGGCCCACCTCAGTGGTGAAGTGAGGCTTCCCTCTGTCCCCCCGCACTGCAGGGGGGCTGGACTTAGTGGTGCTGTGGCTGCTGGTTCATTTAAGGACTCGAGGTGTCCATTTCTTAGTTCTTGCTTCTGTGAGATCAATCGATATGATGATCACGGAATTTTTCACTTTTGCTGGAAAATTAAATGGGGCATAACAAAACAACTCTTGCCCAGATAACAAGATGTGAGTTGTTTTTAAAGGTTATTTTAAGGAAAACAGAAAAAAAAAATTGACTTGGCGAGTGTCGTCTTTGAGCAGAAGGTAGCAGGAAGTAAGAGAATGTTTGCTGAGAGAAAATATCTGAGAATCTACATAAAAAAGTAAATTAGACCTTCAAATTGGTTCTGGACAGTCATTTTTGAGCAAAAAATGAAAAATCAAAAAAAACGCTGTAAGTTGAACTGTTTCTTCAGAAGACCAAATGTTTAGCCTGACGATACCGATACATCAGACTGAGCTCCAGAAAGGGCCAATGACATGGCCTTTTAAATTCTCAATTTCCTAGTTTGTAATTCGAGAATAAAATCCTTCCTTCCATAAGTACTGTGCAAGTTGTTCTAACAACAGCTCTATAAGTATATGATTGAAATAAGACAGTTCTCAAGATTTCTGTGAATTTCCTCTTCTAGTTTTCACAAAGGTATTATTTTACCATTTTTAAAGTGAGAGGACTGGTAAAATAAGAATGATTTCTAAGCAATTTCCAGGTATAATCATATCCTACGAATGTGATATACTAAAAAATGTTTTGGGTAACTGCTAAATTAGAAATTAGTTTTCAAATTTAATCCACTTATGCTTGATGAAATAGCGTTTTCCTCGCCTGACCACTTGCGGTTTTCCTTTTTACTAACCCCAGTGACTCTTCAGGAAGCATCCTGGCACCCTGTGGTACGGGCACTCCCTGACACACAGGCAGGAAGAATCTGGACCACGCTCACGGCCCCTGCAGCGCGGGCTGGGTGGTGGGAGAGGCTGGGCAGAGGCCCCTGGTGAGCACACCCCCCAGACCAAGGGCCAGGGCAGGACTGCATCCCATCAGCTCTTCCTGTTCCTAATCTCTCCTTCCCCAGTGGACTAAGTTGTCCTTGCTCGTGTCTCTCCACAGGTCAAGATGAGGGGATTCCTGTGCACACTTCTACATGAGCTTCGCAGACGCTCCATTCACCGTCGCCGTCAGCAGCACCATTTCCCGGCCCTGCCCATGGGGATCAGGCCTGGGTTCTCACAGCCCGATTTCTAGGCAGCTGGGATTTCTGTAGGGTACTTCCCCATGCTCATCTCTATCCCCATTTCCTCTGAGAAGCAGAGATTTCGGGTGTGGAGGGAGGGAAAACATTAAAAACCAAAACTGCGGAGGCGTAAGCAGCGAGATGGACAGAGCGAGTGGGGAGCGGCAGCCGGGGGCCGCGGCACACTGGGGTGCCCTGAGAGCAGATGCCCAGAAAAATGTTAAAGACCATTAGTTCAACTATTTTCAAAAGAAATTCCAAGCACAGTAAGTATATATTTTTTTCTTTATTTTTTTTTGATCAACATAATTTAAGCATGCCTCCAAAGTTCAACTAAAGGTTCAAGTGTGCTGTAAGATAAACAAGTTAGTAAAAGGCCAGTACAGTGACTCACATCTATAATTCCGGCACTCTAGGAGGATTGCTTGAGCTCAGGAATTAGAGACTAGCCTCAGCAAAATGGAGACCACATCTCTAAACCTAGCCGGGCGTTGTGCTGGGCAACCTGTAGTCCCAGCTACTCGGAAGGCTGAGGCAGGAGGATCATTTAAGCCCAGGAGCCTGAGGTTGCTATGAGCTGTGATGCCACAGCACCTACCAAGGGGCACAGAATAAGATGCTGTCTCAAAAAAAAAAAAAAAGTCTGAAAAACACTATAGTAAAATATGGAAGTACAGGGACTGGATAATAAGAACAAAAAGAACAGGACACCATAGATGGTCCCCTCCTAGGATTCCAGTCTAAACAGAGCAGAGCCCCCAGCTGACTTACGTGGGGTACGTCCCAATCCCAGTCCGTCCCTGTGCAGACCTGCTCACCGCTCCCCTCCCTCTGGCTGCCCCCTTGCCACAACTATGTGGGCAAGGAAAAAACAAAGATCCCACATAATCAACTGGTTTCAGAAAAATAAAAAATAAATAAAACAGGTTTAAATCTGTGGGCAAAGTCACTCTTACGTTAATCATGTGCCAGGAATTGGCCGTAGCCCAGAGCGCTACCCTACTGGGGGTGTCACTGCAGAGATGACCCCCCCCGGAGACAAATGGGTGGGATTCCGAGTGGTTTCTCTCAGGACTTAAAGCTTTACCTCTTCTTGTATTTCTTATTTGCTAGACCAGTGCTGTCTAACCCAGGGACCACCAACTAGTCATGGCTACTCAAATTCACATTAACTAAGATGAACAAATAATGACGATTCACCTCTTCAGCTCTCTGACCACATTTCAAGTACTCAAGGGCCACCCCTGGCCAGGAGTGACCCTGCGATACACCCCAGGCCAAGGACATCTCCATTACCATGGAAATCTCTACTGTGTAGCAATGGTCTACAACCTTTAAATTGTATTTTTCAGCTTTATGATGCTTGCAGGTATTTGATAATTCTTTAAGACTAAAAAAAATTATGAAAGCTATAAATTAGCTTCATATATGAAGGCTAAAACCCAATTATAGCACAGGAATACAGGGATAGGGGAAAGGGAGGGGAGGGGTGGGGGAAGATGGGTAGAGGGAGGGCAATTAGTGGGAACACACCTACGGTGCATCTTAGCAGGGTACTGGCGAAACTTATTAAAGGTAGAGTATTAATGTCTTTATATAGTGATCAAGGAAATGCCATGAAGGATATCTGTAACAG
>CAUYON010178839.1:0-51696 GCA_963573935.1 Arctocebus calabarensis
GAGGCAGGAGACTCGCTTGAGCCCAGGAATTGGAGGTTGCTGTGAGCTGTGATGCCACAGCACTCTATCCAGGGTGACAGCTTGAGGCTCTGTCTCAAAAAAAAAAAAAAAAAAGAAATATTTTAATTTTAATGAAGTCTGGTTTATCTAATTTTTTTTGTTGTATGTCCTTTAAGTATTACATCTAAGAAACCATTGTCTGATTCAAGGTCATGATGACTTGTACTTATGTTTTCTTCTAAGAGTTCTATAGTATTAACTCTTACTTTTAGGTGTTTGATCCATTTTGAGTTAATTTTTATACATGGTATGAGATAGTGATCCAAATTAATTATTTTGCCATGTGAATATCTAGTTATCTAAACACCATTTGTTAAAAAAAAACTCTTTCCCAATTGAATAATCTTATAATCATTGTTACAAGAAAATTAATTGACCATAGATGTATGGTTATATTTCTGAATTCACAATTCTATTAGTCTATATGTCTATTTTTATGCCAGCACTACTCTGTCTTGATTACTGTAGCATTGTGGTAGTTAAAAATGGAAAGTGTGAGTCTTTCAACTCTGTTGTTTTCCAAGATTATTTTGGCTATCCAGAGTCTCTTGAGATTCTGTATGAATTATGGGATCAGTTTTTCCAAGTCTGCAAACCAAGCTGTTGAGATTTTCACAGGGATTGTGTTGAATTTATAAATCAGTTGGGGGAGTATTGCTGTCTTAACGATATTAAGTCTGTAATCCATGAAAATTGGATGCCTTTCCACTTATGTAGGCCTTCTATAATTTTTTTCAGCAATGTTGAGGGTTGGATTTGTGTTTGCTTCAAGCAATCCTTATGCCTCAGCCCCCTGCGTACCTAGAACTTTGGGAACATGTGTGATTTCTTTCAGTAATGTTTTCTGATTTTCAGTATCCAAATCTTGCCCCTACTTAGTTAAATTTATTCCTAAGTATTTTATTCTTTTTGATGCTATTAGAAATTGAATTATTTTCTTTATATCCTTTGTATATTGCTAGTGAGCCACATATTTTTGTGTGTTGATAAAGTAGCCTGCATTTGCTAACCTCGTTAATCAGCTCTAATAGTTTTGGTGGAATTTTCTACCTATAATATCTCAGAATAGTTTTACTTTTTTTGTTCTAATTTGTATGCCTTTTATTTTATTTTCCTGAATAGCCAAAAATGTTCTTGAACAGACTTTCAACCTACTTGTGTCTTTGAATCTAAAGTGAGTCTCATACCCAACAAATATAATTGGATCATGTCTTTTTTTTTAATCCATCCTACAAATCTTTGCATTTTAATTGAAGCATTTAGTCCATTTAAGGTAGTTACTGAAAAGGCAGGATTTACATCTGCCATTTTGAAAGAGATCTTTTTAAATTGAACAGCCTAGCTTCCTTTTCCCCACTTAAAATCCTCCAATTTAGAATAAAATACAAATTACTTCCCTTCCTACATGCCCTGCACAGTCCAGTCTCTGCTATGTATCTGACTTCATCTAATTCCCTTCCCCATGTCCTCCCTACATCAGCCACATGGGCCTCTGTCTATGGCTCCAACACTCCCAATTTTATCCCCAACTTCAGGCCCTTACACTTGCTGATCCCTCTGCCTGGAATACTCTTCATCCAGATCTTTTCATGCCTGACTCTTTCTTGTGATTCACGTCTCAGCTTAAATGCCACCTTCCTGACCACCAAGCCTTAAATACCCATCAACATTCTGTCTCACCTCCCCTATTTCTCTGTCATGGTATTTACTCCTCACTTCCTTCACTAGAGGGTGGGCTCTGTGGAATAAGGCCCTTACTCATCTTGTTCAAAGCTCTGTCCCCATGGCCTCCCACAGGGTGGGACAAGCACATAGCTCAATGTCTGTCATTTGAATGGAGGAGTGAATGAATGAACAAAGGAATGGAAGTGTGCATGCATGAATGAATGGACAAGCTTCCTTGGCATGACTCTTCAACATTGACACCTTTTGACCGGGTGATGCAGTTGCTCAGCAGCTGGATGAAATTATTGGGTGAATATATTGATACCCCCGAAAAATTAATAATGAGAAGAAATGTTTTAAAGGTGAAGAGGAAGTTTTTATTTCATGATTTCAAAAAAAAAGCTAGACTTGGTAGTTCTTAATTGTGGCTGTATCACACAGATAAGATCTTTTCTAAAATCACATCCCCAGAAATTCTGATTTTATTGATTTGGAAAGGGCCCTGAGCAGCGGGGGTCGTATATTATAGTTGCCATGCGTTCTAGTGTGTAGTCATGGTTGTGACCTTCTGGATCAGACCTCTCACAAATCTCTAGGAAGGGACCAGGATTGCACTGTAGATGCTAGGGTGAGAAATAGACTCAGGACAATAAATTCAGGACTTGGAAGAGGAGAAAAGCCAAACTACAGGAAACCTAAAGTCCAGGTGGTCCCTAACAACCCGCACCCAGACCCACAGCTGAAGAAATTGATGGTGACAAAAGAAATGCATACGCAGAGTGAGGGCCTCCTGGGCAGTGCATGTGTACAGACCCCAGAGCTGCACAGGCCCCTCCAGCCTCTCGTGTTCTCCCGAATATCCTTGACTCATCATGGGAACAATTGTCTCTCCAGTGGAAGAGAGAGGGCAAGAAAGAAGAAATTTTTAAAAAAAAGAAAGAAAGAAGAAAGAAGGAAAAGCTATGAAA
The DNA here is from genome assembly GCA_963573935.1 of Arctocebus calabarensis. Classification (NCBI taxonomy): domain Eukaryota; kingdom Metazoa; phylum Chordata; class Mammalia; order Primates; family Lorisidae; genus Arctocebus; species Arctocebus calabarensis. Next base: position 2,694 of record CAUYON010178839.1, read on the forward strand.
TTTCTATTTCTGCAGCATTGTTCATCACAGTGGAGAGAGAGGTGAACAAGTTTCAGGCCAGAACTTTCAGTGGTTTAAAAAAAAAAGTGCTCTGCAGAAGCCACCAACCACAAAAACCAACAGGAAAACAAGCGGGCAAAGGAACCACAGTATCTCGGGGGCACCTTGGCACCCACGGTGGCTCTGAAATGGAACTGGCAGCCCCATGGTGGGGTGTTCATTATTTTCTGCCATTGTTTGGCTTGGAGTTTCTCCCTAAAGTGATTGGATTACACTTCAGACATTGAACTGTTTTGACCTTGACATAGGATGGAACATTGAACGTACCCCAAAGATGCTCTCAGTTCTTGTCAGAGGAAGCTGAGGCAACCTGTGAACCACCTCAAGAGCTCAGGAGACAGTACAATCATCGCTGGTCTTGCCCAATTTCAGTGCCCAGCCTACCATACTCCTGCCCTTCTCTGAACTGGGGCCCTAGCCCCAGTCCTGTGCCAGTTGGATGCAGGCATCCAATAATGTATTAATAGTGTTTCATGTTTCAACAGCATAGCACAGTTCACAAAGCACCTTGACATCCTCATTTTAGAGATGAGGAAACTGAGACCAGATAGTTGCCGGACCAGGCAGAATGACCTTGCTTGCTCCCTATCAGAAATGGAACCCAGCCCAGGCCTGGTGGTATTGGATAATCTGGTATCTCTTCCACTGGAATTGGCCTGTTGATGCATTCACTCTTCTATTTCTTTTTTCATCAATCCCATGTTTTACTTTGTTTTGTTTTTCCTCATTGAGGCTTTCAAAATTATTAGCATCCAATTGTGCATAATGTTCTCTTGTAAATCTCTTTCACATCTGTGATTATCTGGTTGATGTTTCATAAGAGAGAAACACTTGTGAGCAGATATTCAATCCCAGCAAATTTAGATCTAAGAGCTTCATCTTCCAGTCCAGCTCCATTCTTAGAGCAGCAAATCAACTGAGTCTTCATCCAGGATTTCAACAAAGCCGCATTGCCTGGGTAATAATAATTGCAAGAATAATACTGGCAACAGCTTTTGTCGAGTGCATGCTATGTGCTAGGCACTGTTCCCAGTGGTTTGCTTTATCAGTTCACTTAACCCTCACAGCCACCCAGGTGCTAAGTACCATTAGGACCCTCAGTCTACAGATGAGGAAAGCAAGGCACAGAAGGGTTACATGACATATCCACTGTCACACAGCAGGTCAGTATGCAGTTGTGGCTCTTTGTGGTTAAGCAAGTGAATTCTAGAGTTAGGCTTATCTTCAAATCCCAAGTGAAGTTGGGTAAGTGCAGTGGGTTGAATTATGACCCGAGAAAGGTATGTCAGCATTCTTACCCCTGGAACCTGTGAGTATGACCTTATTTGGAAAAAGGGTCTTTGCAGATGTAGTTAAGCATCTTAAAAGGAAATCATTCTGGATTGCCCAAGTGGGCCCTAAAGCCAATGACAAGTGTCGTTGTAAGAAACAGAAGAGAAGACACAGACGCAGGAAGAAGGTGGAGCAAAGAGGAGGCAGAGACTGAAGGGACGCCACTACAGCCTGCATCACCAGGGGGAGCCTAGAGCCACAAAAGCTAGAAGAGAAATAAAATGTTCCTCACTTGAGGTGTCAGAGGGAGCACAGAGCTAGTGACACCTTAATTTTGGACTTCTAGCCTGCAGAATTGTACAAGAATAAATTAATCTGTTGGGTGTTTTATTTTTATTATTTTTTATTAAATCATAACTATGCATTGATGCATTTATGGGGTTCAGGGTGCTGCTTCAATGTACGATGTGAAATGCTTACACTGAACTAAGTAACACATCCATCAATCCATCACAATTATACTCATTTCTTAATAGTTTTGAAGTGTACCACTGCATGCACATTAGGTGATGTCCCCACAAATACTCACTAATCTGTTGTTTTAAGCCATCCAATTTATGTTGATTTATTACAACAGCCCTAGGAAAATGATGTAGTAAGTGTCTTAACTTCTGAGGCTTTCATCCTTCAAACGGGCCTGGGTATGAATAATACCCACCTTCTAGGCTGCAGGGAGGCTTAGAAGGGAGGGTGCCTGCAAACGGTGGTGCCCACATGCAAGGCAGCAAGCACCTGGTAAGGTTCACTCTGATACGGAGCATCTTTTATTATCTGGCCCTCGACCACCTGCCCTGAACCCTCTCAGAGCCCATGGGAGCCAGCCCACCTTGCTGCTGTGCTCTTGAGTCTGACCCTTTGTCCCTCGGCCCAGTGAGCCTAGCCTGTCCTGATCCTAGCTCGGGAATCTCAGAACCTGACTCCCAGATCCAGCCTGCAGAGCGCTCTCCTCCGAGCCATTTTCTCCAGAGCTGCTAGAGCAAGACTATGAGCATCAATGCATGGTGTTTTCATTTTTCGCCCAAGAAGTCGTTTTTTTACATGATTCAGACACAGAAGGCTTCAGGAATTAGTGTGAGAAAGGTACTCTGGACCTAAGTGATTTCTGCCAACGGCTGTAGAGGATTTTCCCATGTCCGCTCAGGCTCTTTCTTTCTTATCTGCGTTTTACAGCAGACAGGAAGCCGACTGATGAGAGATTGCATGTTCATACCAATTATTAAAAATATATGGCAGGCTGAGAGAAATGCAATCACACGCCGAGGAAATAGAATGCATTCATCAGCTCTGTGGGCTTTGGAGGAATGATGGGGCAGCCATGAACACATATAAGGTTTGGGTCCAGATTCTCCCACTCCCAGCTGTGTGACCTTGGGTGAGTGACTTGCCCTCTCTGAGCCCTAATGCCTACAAGGAGAAGTTAATTCCTCCCTCACAGGCTTACCCCAGAGCATTAACTGAAATAACATGTTCCAGTGCCAGGCACTGAGTCTAGAACATGAAAGCAGCTCATCAGGGTGACTTCTGTTTCCACTCCCCTGCCTCAGGATTTTCTGACTCTGTGAGGAAATTGACATAATGACCCTCCTGGTTTCCCAGGGAGGTCCTGAGGACCAGCGCTACCAAGATCAAATATGTGGGGTAGGTTTACACATTCCCTGCGCTTCTATTGGTATCCACTCCAATCCAGCAGACTCGGCTGCAGTTTTCTGTTCCCATTTTGCAGATGAGCACCTGGAGGCCGCTAGATTACACAGGTAGCAAGTGGGCCTCAGAGGTGAGAAAACAAGCCTGCCACCTGCCAGAGCTGTACTCTTTTGGGCTTCATGCTGTCAGACGAGATGCCGGATGGCAAATTGCTACTAAGCAGTAGAGCTCTGTCCCAGCCTGAAACCCATGGCTGTTGCTATCTCCAGCACCTGTCTGTGATCAAGTGTCCTGACTGCCTTTTGAATCACATTTGTGGTCCTCACTTCCCCTTCTAGGCGTGAGCTGGTTGGATCAGCCCCACTGGGCTCATTCCAAGGCAGTCTCTGAACTTGAGCACGTGTGGTTAAAACGCAGCCACGGGGGCACACCCTCACTCCACCTACCACGTGCCCTCTCACGCATCCCCACTCTCAGCCCCACCCACGCTCCCCGGCTCGCACATCTAAGATGCTCAGCACAGTCCGTCCTCTGCTTATGAGGCCACCAGAGAGACATGCGTCATTCACTCGTCTGCCAAACCCATATTTGCTGAGTACCTGCTATGTGCCAGAAACGGACCACAGTGATGGGTGGGCACAGCTCCTGTTTTTAGGACTCTCCCAGTCTCTGGGGACAGATAAACTCACTGAACATGTTAGTGTAGGTGGTAAGTGCTGGGGTTTCATCCCGCCTTGAGAAATGTCTCACAGGAAAAGGGGACGGGGAGGAGGACTTTTCCCCTCAAGTCTTGAAAGAATAAGTAGGATTTGGGTAAAGAAAACAGGAGCTATGCAAAACAGTTCAGCCTTTCCTCAAAAAAGTTAACCAGAGTTACTCTGTGAGCCGGCTGTTCTATTCCCAGGTATACACACCAGGGAGATGAAAACATACATCCACACAAAACACAAACACGCATGTTCATAGGAGCATTATTCATAATAGCCAAAAAGTGCAAACAGCCTAAATGTTCAGTAGCTGGTGATGGACAAAAATAGTGTGGTATATCAATATAGCGGAGTATTATTCAGCCACCAAAAGGAAAGAAGTGCTAACATGTGCTGCAAGATAGATGATCCTTGAAAATAGTATGTTCAGGGAAAGAAATCAGATACATAAGGCCACATACTGTGTGATCCCATTAATATAAAATGTCCAGAACAGGCAAATGCATAGAGTCAGAAAGGACATTGGTGGTTGGCTAGGGCTGGGGAGAACAGGTTGGGGGCAATGGCCAATGGGTGCAGGTTTCTTACTGGGGTGATAAGAATTATGACTGAGTAGCAATAGTTGCACAACATTATGGCCATATTGGAAACTACTGAATTGTACACGTAAAATGGTTAAAATGGTGAATTTTGTGTTATGTGCATTTTACTCACTTTCAAAAAGAAGACAGGAAAGGATCCAGGTGAAGAAATAGTCAAAGCAAGGGGAGAGAGAGAGGGACGTGCTCCTGGGGACCAGCAAGTGTCCCAGACTGGAGCATCGTGCACTGTAGTTTTCTGCTGTTGCTTCACAGCTTTAAAAGACTAAATGATGATTCTAAGCCCCAGTCCCTACAGAATCTGTCAGGGGGTGTCCAACTTTTTTTCTTTTCTGTTGTACATTAGAAAGAGAGTTGTCTTGGGCCACATATTAACTATACAAACACTAAAAAAGCTGATGAGCAAAGAAAAGGCCTCTGCATAATTTTCGCAAGATCCAACACAGTAAAACAGTTCTCAAACTATCCATGTGCAAACTATGGGCCGCTAAAGGCTAGAAATCCCTGTTAAATATTTTTGGTTGCAGGTAACCAAACAGTAGAGGAAATGTATTGGCATCCTGAAAGGGTCTAGAAGTGAGTTGGACTTCAGGCATAGTTTGATCAGGGATTAGTTCCATTTCTCTGTGATTCTTTTGTCTCTTGCCTCTTCCATGTATGAAATAATGTCATCACACTAACTTCCTATATTATGGGGCTATGGAAAGAAAGATGTATTTCAACTAAAAATAACTTAGAAGCTTTCTTGGACAACACAGAATTTTAGCCAAGCTTCAAATGATGGGCAAAACCTCAAGGAAAAGCTATTTCAGGAGATGAAACACCCTGAGCAGGGAAGTGCAGGGTATGTCTGGGAAAGAGTTCAAGAATCAGTTGGACCTGGAAGCTTATAGGCCGAACGTAGGTAAAGGGCTACAGAGAGCTTGGACTTGAACCTGGAGGCAAAAGGAAGCCACACAGGAATTTCAACAGTGGAATAGCACAACGAGCTCTTTATAAATTCTACTTGGCTATCAGATGATGTTGTGGAATTATTGCTACTTTTCTTAGGTATGACTGTGACTAGTAGGACAGTGTACTCGTTCGTGTTGAAGTGTCATGCAATCTGCAGTTTACTTTCAAATGAGTTGGGGCGGAGTGTGTGTGTGGACGGGGTGCACGTGTGTAAAGAGAGGTAAGACAGGGAGAAAGAGAAGAAGCAGATATGAAAACATGTTAGCGATCATTGAGGCCTGGAGTGTTCATTGTACTATTCAGCTTTCCTCTATGAGAAAAAGAAAAAATGGGGGTGGGGATAATAGCCCTGTCTTTGAGGGAGGGACGGTCTGGGGAGGAGGTGCAGTCAGGGGACAGGAGAAAGCCACCCCCCAGGGCAGGGCCAAAGTGCCCTGCTGGTGAGCCACGGCAGAGGCCCAAGCCACAGGGCTCAGGGTGGGTAGAGTGTTGATAAGGAGGTGCACCTGCCCGATGACTCTGCAGCTTCCAGCCCAAAGGCCTAAGAGGACCGTGGTGCCAGGAACAGAGCCCAAAGGCAGCAGAGGAAGAGGAGGAAGAGAAGGAGCCCCCAAGGAAGACCGTTTTGCTTCCTTCATAATCCATGCTTCTCTGTGTGACTAGTGTTGAGTCATAGACTTTCAATGCCTGAAATGACCCAAGAAATCACCCAAACAAACCCCTCATTTCCCTGCTGGGGAAATGAAGGCATAGACGTATCTGGACTCCCACAGTTGGATAAGTGACTAAGGCTAAGCTGCCAGCTTAAAAGCACTCGTAGGATGCCTGTTTCAACTTTCTTGCTCTTCCTACGAACACCCCAGTGACCATCCACAAGAGAGATGATGTAAGAGGTGCTGGTTTGTTCTGCCTTCCTCAATGAATCATTTGAAATATTTTACAAACATGGATGTCATCAGGGAGCTTTTCCTTGAGCAGACTGCCATGTGGGAAGTTGGTTCTGGCTAGGCTGTATATCAATTCATTTAATCCTCTATCCTGTGAGGCAGTACTATGTTTAGGCCCGTTTTACAGATGGCAACAATGAGGTCAAATGGCTCCTGCACCAAGGTCACATCATTGGTAAGTGGCAGAATTGGGACTAGAGCTCAAGCGATCGGGCCGCACAGCTGGCGTCTTTAACTTCCTTGCCACGGATCAAGCCCCCAGATATGGGTCTCAGTCTCCTATCCCAACACACTTCCCCACAGTCTCAGCGACTGATTGATTGATGTGTTTATTTGGTCAGGACAAGGGTCAACAGTCAGTCCTGGCTGCAGCCTCCCTGGCTGTTTTTTGGTAAGCTGAGGCCTGTGTATTACTCACAGGGGTAGAGGAGGTCCGTGATAAAGAAGAAATGCAAAACTTAATTTCACTTTCCTGCTACACTACTCATTCTTTTTTTTAATAATCCTCTCTTATCAGCCTCCTGGCAGCTTTTGCATTTCCTGTGCATGTTAATTACTTTATTAATTACACTGATATCTTTGGTTCTGCCCAGCATATCTTGGCGCTTTTTGTTTCCAATGTGCACCCATTTTGTCTTGTTCATTGGCATACGAGGGCCCAGTTCCCATTTCTAAAAGGGATTCTTTGAGCCTCGGTAAACACATGGCTTTCAATTAGTTGCGCAATCATCATTGCCATTTTCATCGCAGCCACGTCACTAATAGAGTGTTTTTAACATTCTTCCTAATAGAGACTGTGTTGGTACATCTCTGGCATTGTTCCTCAACCTTCATTTTCACTCCAGGTCACAGCTCAGGGAACCCCATGACCCAGCCCTGAGTGAGAGGATAAACCATAAGAAGTCTCTGGGGAGCAAGGGAGGAGCTGACCTCTGGGGTGGAGGAGGCAGGGCTTGAGATGAGACTGGAGGGTGACAAGGGACCAGATCTAGGGAGGCTTTGAATGTTCAGCCACAAAGCTCAGACTTTATCCTAAAAGCCAAAGCCCTTCCAAAGTATATAGCATAGAGTGCTGATTCCATTAGGTATCCCAAAATAAAAAAGGAGCAGAAGGATTTCATGGTCCAAAGCTTAAGAAATGCTAGAAACTATGCATGTACTTTTAGCATGTTAAAAGCTCTGGAAAGGTCTGCAGTTTAAAAACATTTTTATACTAAAAAAAAAAAAAAAAATCTTAATTAGCATTTCCAAACTTCTTCGGCCACAGGACCGTTTTACTGTGTAGCATGTTTCCATTTACCTATGCTGAGGAGTATAATTTAGGCCGAAGAGGCACGTGCTTACTCTGGTTGGGAAGTGGCTCTGGCAGTCGATGGGCGAGGGCAGACTGCAGGCAGGGCAGGAGACCAGGCCCCAGAAGGGTTCCTCCAAGACATAATGAGGATGAAAACCACAGGTTTCAAGTGTTTCAATGTTTTCTTTCCATTTTATTTCAAGCTGCATTGTTGTCTTAAAATTGGAAAATCAGTGTTGCTATAATAAATCATAGCACAAGGATTTTACTCGGGCATAAAATCTGAATGAGAAAGCAATCTGTGCAGTCTTCCGTCTTCAAAAGAAGCATTTAGCCCAACAGGGTGTTGGAACACAATAACCATCTGTGTCTGTGAATCCCCGGTTCATCGAAGCTTCCCAATCAGAGAGGCCAGATTCGGATTCGAGGTCCGCACCTCAGTGGCTCTGTGTCCCTGAGAAAATGGCTTCACTCCTCTGGGCCTCAGTTTCCCCACACAGTACAGAGAGAAAATAGTGTTTTTTCTCACAGGCCAGATGCAAAGATTGAATGAGATGACTTGTGTAAGAGCTTGGCACAATGCCCGACACGTGATCACAGAAAACAAATATAATTGCCCTTCTGTATCCGTCAGGCTAGTAAAGGACCCTACATTTCGGCACTAAGTGTAGCAAAGGTTTATTTCTCACTCCTACAAAATCCAGCTGTGAGTCAGGTAGTTCTCCAGAGCACCGTCTTCCAAGAGGCAACTTGGTGATTGGGATGGCAGCACAAGACAGCAGCCACATCTTGCAACAGCTCTTCAGAGCTTCAGCCCAGACAGGTCAAGTGTCACTTCTGCCCACAGCTCAGTGGCCAAACTTACTCACATCATCCTCACCGCCTGTGAAGGGGCTGAGAGCTGTGGGTGAGCAGATGGGACATCAGGGGGACCTAGCCTCTGCCGGTCTTTCCCTTCCCTTGGTCGGTGCCTTTAACCCTTGTGAGCCTTAGTTTACTCATCTGAAATTAGGGCTAATACTTCTTGTCCCGTCTTGTCTTGGGTTGTTATAGGAGCTCATTAGATCATATATGTGAAAAATGCTAAGTTAATATTACAAGCCGTTATAGGCTTAATTTTATTATTTTTTTTTCTTTGCTGTGCCCAAACTATAATGCATTCTTTATTTCATAGAAGAAAAAAGGTATAACTTCAACCTTTCTTAAGTGAACACTGTTGCTCTTGTTCTCCCAGCCCCATCTTTTCTCTGGATTGCCCTCTCCATCCTCTCATTTGGATCTTTTTAATTATTAGTCATGGGATCATTTAGGTCACTCTCCAGTAGCCTTTGGTGGCCTAGTTTTGGAATTGCACAGTAGACACCACATCCTGAAGGGTTGGAGGGGGTGACAAGGAGGTCACCAGAGCACTTCTGGGCAGCAGAGAAAAATCTCAGGAATCACAGGATACGTGGTTCTTTACTTAGGTCTTGTCTGAAGAACACCTGAGAGGTGTGTACCCCATGTGTGCATGAGTGTGCATGTAAGTATGACTATTCCAAACCCAAAATATTCCCCTAAACGTGGACATTGACCATGTAGATGCCAAGCTCCATGTTGTGGTTAGGCTACGAAATAACCAAGGCAAGCCCAGGGGACATCCCCAGCAGATGGCGTGCTAACTACAGGGAGGGAATAACAGTCATGCCCTACTCAGATCCCCTGGGAGACTCGTGTCCTCGTCTGGGCCCCAGATCTTATAGAGTTAGTGACAAGATCAAGGGTAGCCAGGATGGGGAAAGAAGAAGAAACCATGCCATGTAAGAAGAGCCAACGTCAGCCCAGAGAAGAGAAGAAAAGGCTTACAGGGCACAGTCGCTACCCGTCACTTCAGAGGAGCTGTCTTGGAACCAGCGGAGGAGCCCCAGAGGCAGAGCCCCAGCCAGTGGGGAAAGCTCCTCAAATACAATAAGGAAGAATGTTCACATTCAAATCTGACCTACCCATAAAGGAACTAAGCTTCTTCCTTAGGTGGTAGTGAGTATCTCATCACCAGAGGTATGCAAAGAAAGGTTGGGCAAGACCTTGGACAGGGACTGCACCCTCAGGAAGTGAGAGAAAACGCTTGAGTCTCTTCAAGCCCAAAAGTGTGTGACTCTGCAAACTAGAATAGTGTAACTGCAGAAGACTTTTATATGTACCTATAAAATATGTTTGTTTGTTTACTTATATATGTTCGTCGCCAAAGGGTGTGTGTGAGATGAATTGAGAACAGCTTTATAGTTATAATGAAATTGCAGCTGTGCAGAGGAGAGCCCTAGCAGGCGGGAAAAAGACAGCCCCCAAAATGAGCCCGGCTGCCGAGGGGCGGAGCGGTGCACGCTCTCCTGGGCCTGTCGCCGCCCAGGGAGTCCCGCGCACCACCAGCAGTGGCAGCGGCAGCAATTACAACATCCTATGTTGGAACAGTCTTTGCAACAGTGCACTTTTGTGGCTCCCAATGCATTTGCCTCCCTGAATGACAACAGGAAATGAAAAGAGTGTATTGTTCTCACACGCATTACCACGGGGCGAGTGTGTGTCTTGGCTTTGTAGTCTTTTGTCTTACCATGCCAGAATGGCCCTCAAAGCAGGTGACTCCAGCATTTCTCAAAGGAGAACCTCTGGCTCAGAGTGAGCATGTGATGGTTTCTGGGGCCAGAAGTCTGGTTCCAGTGCACGGTCAGTGGTTATCTGTTACTCCAGGGTGCCATAGTATTCCCAGGAGGCAGCAGGGAACTGGAGAAGGAACACGTGAGGTCCATCTAGGCAGGAGCTGTCCATCCTCTTTGTTAAGCAGGGTTCCCAAAATTAGCCAGAGTGCCAGGGAGAGGGGCATGAAAGACAGAAGGGCCCAGGGCTTAGAGTCAGGACGCTTGAGTGACAGCTGTTCAGATTCCTTGTCTGACCTTGGGAATGGCCCAGCCCACTCCTGGGCTCATGCAAAATGGGAATGAGGCTGACGCAAAATGGTGAATGAGCACCCCTGGCGCCCCAGGTTGCTAAGCAGACCTCAGGAACTAACCACCCGAACAGTGCGTACGCTCGCTCAGCAGTAGTAGCGTAGGGTGGCCCTGCACAGGGTCCTGGATGCCATAGTGTCCTGATTTAGAGAATCTTCGCACCCTAGTTCTGTCACCTCCTTGTTCACACCAAACTGGGCTTGGACTTGACAGCAGGGAGTCACCACAAACAACCAGCCAGGTTGTGCTGAGTTATCAGCAGACACCTGTGAGAGGTGACAGGAGATAAGGCATCTGGGTGGCCAGATCAGGCCTGAGTGTGACCAGCTCAGCCGCCCCAGGCCTGGCTCGCGGGTCTGGGCCTCTTCCCTGTGGCCTGGGAAGTGCTGAGATTCTCCGAACATGGACTCAGCATCATGTGGACGTCTCTAGAGACAGCACGGTGGAGGTGCTGGGTGGGAGAGACCAGGGAGAGGAGGCCAGGTCTGAAGGAGAACAGGTGGGAGGGTGAGTGTAATGAACGTCAAACAGGTGGACTCCCCAGCACCTGACAGGTAGGTGTACAGAGGAATGGTTCTGGTCTCGCCTGGGTGGACAGGAGGCCATCCTCTGAGCTAGCCAACCTGGAAGTCATGGCAGGTTTAAGGGAGAGAGGGATGAATGAGTTCAGACTGAGAGGCACTAAGTAGGAGGGCTGCCTGGCAGAGGGTGCATCCATCATCGGGGGTGGGGGGTGAGTTCAGGGAGCTGAGAAGGTGCCAGAAGAGAGGGACACAGACAGGGAGAGGGCTGGGTCCAGGGACAAGGGGCTGTGAAACAAAACCAATGTGGCCAGCCCAGACGGTCTAGAAACAGAGAACCAAATAGGGTTCCCTGTACTCGGCCACTTGGAGGTCCCTGGAAGCCGTGGGGAGTGATTTGGGAGGGGATAGGGGGACAGACACCTTTTTCAAGAAGTTCAACTAAAGGAGAAGAACAAGGCACAGAGGCTGAGAGGCAGGAAGCTGACACAGAGCTTCCTGTGGGCTCTGTCCCCTCTGCTGTTACTGCCTGCCCCCCATTTGACCCAGAGGGGTCAGGCCAGTGCTGGGCTGTGGCACTGGGCAGGGGGAGGGGCAGTGGTGTGGGAGAGAGAAGGTGGCCCAGGAAGCAAAAATGGCTGGTTTTTTCCTCTCTCAATCTTTCCCCAGTCAGTGCAAGATACAAGCCATAATGATGTTTGCTCATTATGCTCTTGTTTTTATTTATTCTCGGGCTTTAATTTACAACACTCAGGACCTTACTGTGACACCCTTGTGTCTGAGGGACCCAGGCTCCCCTTCAGCCCCTCTGTCTTGTTCATTGTTCCACCTGTCCCTGTTCTGCCTTCTGCCCAAGCATGTGGCTGGAGGTGGGTCAGGCTTGTCCCTGTACCACAGGAGGGAAAAAGCACAGCTGTGCTCTCAGGCCAGAGATTGCACCTGCGTGCACCCTTGGAAAATGACGTCCTGCTGACTTCTGCCTGGCCAGGTGGGGCCTGAGGAGTCCAGGGGGTGGGCATCCCAGTCCTGCTGAGGGTGGGGTGCAGACCAGACTCCAGCAGCTGAGGTGTGGCGACCACAGAATCACCAGATGTTGGCATTGGGAGGGTCTTGCCAGGGAAGTGACCTGCTAATGCACCTTCCCACTCAGGAATGCTGCTTTGGCGGAAACTGGGTGACCATGTGAGTAGCTACATGCCCTGTGTCAGCTGGGCCCCCTGGGGGGCTGCAATCCATGTCTCAGGTCCTGTGCTGTGACGGGCTTGTATTGCAAAGGAAGCTAGAAATCTGGGTTGTTCTGTGACATCACCTGAGTTTTAAATGCTAGTCATGAAGTCTATAAGTTTTAAAATACCACATAGGCCAACTAAGGCATGTGTGGGTCACAGACGCCTGAAGCTGCCAGTTTGTTTGCCCCTAGAGCATGAGGGAAGACCCCTGCTTCATGCCAGCCATCCCTCCATCTCTCAAGAGCATGAACATAGGAGGGCGTTGTGGCGGGCACCTGTAGTCCCAGCTACTCGGGAGGCTGAGGCAAGGGAATCACTTAAGCCCAAGAGTTTGAGGTTGCTATGAGCTGTGACGTCACAGCACTCTACCAAGGGTGACATAGTGAGTCTCTGTCTCAAAAAAAAAAAAAAGAGTGTGAGCAGCTGACTTCCCTTTCCCAGTGGCTGGGTCTTGCTGCATTTGGAAGAGTGCGTGTGTGGGTGCTGGTCTCTCATGACCTGGCTTAGGCAGGCCAACAGGGAAGGCCATGGTGTCCCCACCCTCATGATGGGTGCTGCATACCATGAACCTGGTGCCTGTTCCCAACATGCCTCGAGAACACCCCCACCCCCAGGACCAAGCACATCCAGCCTTTGAGTCCCACGTGCCCCTAAGGTCTCAAGCCAGCGAGGCCAGAACAGGGGCCCATGCCCACTGGAATGACAAAAGAAGTTGAGATGCAGGAAAGAGATCTGGCCCTAGCTTTGCCGCCGACCAACTGTGTCGCCAAAAGCAGGTCACTCTGAGCCTCAGATTCCTCACCTGTAACATGGATATAAAATCCTGGCTGTTTCACCAGACGGTCCTGAGTCCAAATCCAAGTGAGAGCACAATAGGAAAGCATTTTTGGACTGTGAAGGGCCAGGCATCTTAGCACCTCCATTACTGGGCCTGTCAGCCTTTCACTGCCCAAGATGACCTGTTTGCCAACTATGACCTGTCCACAACCACAGAATGGCCTCCTAGATTCCAAGGTGCCTCTCTAGACAGGACTGTGCAAGGTCCCACTGGCTCCTTGCCTGGCCAGGTCCAGCCACCTCCCAACATCTCTCTTCCCACTCCGCTTCCTGAACAGGTCCTGGGCGGCCCCGTCTCTGTTCTGACTGTTCCCTCCAGTGTGCAGGACATGGCACAGGTGTGGTTGGGTCTCCACTCAGTCACCTACTTGCTGTATGTCCTTTTCTGGACCTGTCTCCATCTATAAAAGAAGGGATTGGATTAGTCCAGAAGGCCCTTAATGAGGGCCAGGGAGGGAGATTTGGGCTGTCTCAGCACCAGAAGACGTTCATGGCACCTAGTGCTCAGGATCCTGGGGTTCTGTGTGTCCTGCATGATGGGGCAGTCCCTCAGTACAAAAAACTGTAGTCTGTACTCCTCAAAGAAAAATTTCTGCTGTTGAGAAGCTCTGTTGGGTAATCTCATAGGCCCTTCCAGACCTGTGATTCTGAAAAAAAAAAAAAAAATCACCCAAACTTGTAATCAAGCATCCTAAAAAGAAATTCCTACCTTGAAATGACAGCTCCTAGCTTTGCTGCCTCAGAGATGTAGGGCTGCTGCTGTGGAGATAAGCAGTCTAGCCCTGAGGGATCTGGAAGGTTCCTCCCAGCCCCAGAACTCTGTAACTCTGCAGTTAGAGATAATAGTGACACAGACTTTCCAGTCCCCACAGCCTGCGAAACACACTGATTTCCTCCTTTGATAACGCTGCCAGCCCCAGGAGGTTCTAGATGAGGAGGTCATGGCTCAGAGTGGCCTAGAGATGCATTCAAAGTCACACAGCTGGCAAGAGATGGACTTGGGGTCTGGACCCAGGGCCCTGTCTACTCCCTGCCCAGCTTCTTTGATAGGGTCCCCCTGTCTCCACCCAATGAGACAGTGTCAGCTCACCTTCCTTCTCTGGGCAAGAGGTGAGCGTGTTGTATTGGAGGGGGGCGGTTTAGAAGGGCTAAACCACCCCCCTCCAATACAACACACTCAAACTCACACTTATGAATATATGTGTGTGTGTATATATATATACATCAATTTTATCATATATTTTAAAAATCAAATTTGGAATTTAAGGCAGGGATGGCCCAGGGAGGAAGTTCTGTGAGCCAGCTTCTGGGAGGAGTCAGAAGGCAGATGGCACCCCGTTCGTCAAAGGAGCATTGGCCCCACCAGTTCTAGGAACCTGAGCCACTCACAGTGGTAGCAAAATAAAAGTTCCAAGGGACGCAAGCCAAGAGCCCCAGGGCCAGAGGTGAAGTGTGTTACTCCTCTTGGGCACCTTTTGGGCTCCCACCAGCCCTGACTGCCCTGGCCTGGCCTGCCCTGTGTGGGACACACAGAAACACGTAGTTGTGAGGGTCTGGTCCAGGGTCAGGTAGATGGAAGTGGCCGTGTTGCCTACTAAGTTGTCACTCTTTCTGTGTCAGAGGGGTGCAGGTGACAAAGAGGAGCTGTGCTCTTAACCAAATAATTTTTTAGCAGGTAACCAAATGTCACCCTATTATCTGAAATCCTTTAAGACCCTGCTGCCCAAAGGGTGGTGAAGAGACGCTTCCCGACCCTCCCACCCCCAGGCCTACACATCTGTGTCTGCAGCCATGCTGGCCCGTACACATTACACTTCAGCCCCTCTGGCCACACTTTGGTTCAGGCCAGAGTCTTTGCCATCTCAGGTCCTTCCCGCTCACCATTCCCTCTGCCAGAGGGCTCCTCCCTAGCTTTGCACATGGCTGGTATTCCTCATTCTCCAGACCTCAGACTGAATGTCCTTGCTTCAGAGAGGCCTTCCCAGGCTTGCCTGGCCTGAAACAGGTCTCCCTGTGAGCACTCCTCAAGGTGCCTGCGGTTCCCATGAAGCATATTTATCACTGCTTGTACTTGCCACTATATGTGTGGTTTGTCGCGTGTCTGTGGCCTCCCCTAGAATGTGTGCTCCAGGAAGGCAGGCATCACAGGTCTTACTCACCCTGCTCCCAGCATCTTACCCGGGGCATGACACAAGCAGGCACGTCGTAAATACTGATGGAGTCAGTTTTGAATGAATGAATAAGGGATAGACAGTCGTGAAATGTAGGGCAAATATAGTTATCCCTCATTGATTCAGGCTCACATTAACTATAGTATAAATCAACCTATGGGCTCACTTTGCAAATGGGAACTGAGATCCAGAAAAGCATGCGGACTTGCCCATGGTCACCCAACAAGTTTCTAGCAAGACAAAAGCCTTTGACCTTTCAGGCCTCAATGTCTCCACCCATGCTCTGACCCCTGTGCTGTGAGTTTGCGTGGCCTGACAATGCAAGAGGTTCACGGGGCCACTGACCTACATTGTGAATAATTGCATTATGCAGAGGGACTCTGGGCCAGCTGCTCCCCTTTTGCTGCACAGATGGGGGAGGCTTTCCTGGGCAGCTTCTGCGTGCCTCCCGCTGGGCAGCAGCCTGCCCAGGAGTCAGGTGTGAGCACTTCTGTCCTCTGGCCGTCATAAAGAGTCATGGCCTCTCTGCCAGGCACATACCCTTGCCAGACAGGAAACAGCATTTTATCAGCTTCAGTCCAGCTTACAGCACCAGAGCACCACCTTCACAAAGCTCTGGGGTCTCCCGGAGTGGCCACTACTGAATGTTTAACAATTAAGTCCTTCTTCCCTCAAACAGGCCTCACAGTTTATAGAGCAGGATTACGCCCCCTCTCTCCTTAGATTGGACTGAGGCTTATGGGAAGGGGGGGGACATGCTGAGAGAGGAAGGAGCACTGGTTTGGGAGTCAGATCTAGATTTAATATCACCTCCAAGACTTTTATTTGAGATAGAGTCTCACTCTGTGGCCCTGGGTAGAGTGCATGGCATCATCATAGCTCTCAGCAACCTCAAACTCTTAGGCCCAAGCAATCCCCTTACCTCAGCAATCCTGAGCAGCTGGGGCTACAGGCGCCTGCCACAATGCCTGGCTGATTTTTCTATTTTTAGTGGAGACAGGGTCACCCTCTTGTTCAGGCTGGTCTTGACACCAGAGCTCAGGGGACCTCAGCCTTGTACATTGCTAGGATTACAGGCATGAGCCGCCATGCCTGGCCCATCTCTGAGACTTTATAGCTGGAGATCTTAGCAAGTTACTTCATCTCTCTGCGCTTCAGTTTCCTTGTCTGTAAAAAGAGCATAACCCCTCAGATTCTTATGAGACCCCAATAAGATGACATGAGTGGAACTCTCAAACTAGACATTAGCATACAGTCGTCACTTATGACATGGCACTGCTTAGTGTCCTTATGTCTGAGACAAGGTCACCCAATCTCCCTCTGAGCCTGGTGTCATGGGGACTGTCCTGGTCTGACTAGGACAAGAGGCCTGTGAGGACAGCACTCTTGTCCACCCTGGTTACTGACGCGTCCGAGCCAGGACAGTACCTGGCAGATGGTGATGCTTAATAGTTAGGTCCTAATGAATGATTGCTCAGGCAATTGCCCAGGTGAGCAACAAATAAGGAAGAAAAATAAGGGAGCTGTATGATCAAAACATTTCTGAATGTATATGAATCGTGCCCTATGATTGCACCAATGTACAGAATTATGATTCAATAAAATTATAAAAAAAAAAAAAGAAAAGAAAAATAAGGGAGCTGAGAAAGCAAGTTGAAACTTCTTGTAGGCCAGTCATCCGGGGCAAGAGAAAAATTCTCACAGCAGTGTCAATACTGCAATCCACAACTGTCAGAGGAAGGGGCTGAAGTCCAGGTCTGAGCCCTGGCCTGATGTGAGAGTCCAGCATGGCCTCTGCAGGATCAGGGCCCCATTCTGCCTGGCCATGGCTGCATGAATGGCCCATGCTGGGAGCAGGCCAAGGCAGTGTCCAGATATGGCCTGGATCTTTCCCCAGCAGCACCCAACAGCTGGCCAGGAAGGAGACTGGGTGGGTCCTCTACAGTGCATGGAAATATGGCCTTGTTTTAGTTCAGTGGGTGGCCCTCAGAGTCGCAGAGGATGCTGCTGACAGTGTCACAAATTTCCAGCTCCCCTAAGCCACAGTAGCTCTGGGTCCCCAGCAGAGGGTAAGTCACAGCCACCAGGCTGGACCCTCCACACGGATATTTGACGCCCTCTAGTGGTGCTTTGGTGCATGACAATGACACCGAGTTAGTGTTCAAGTGTGGCCCAAGCACCTGGGGCCATGCTGTGGGGCTTTCTTTCTG
The DNA here is from genome assembly GCA_963573935.1 of Arctocebus calabarensis. Taxonomy (NCBI): domain Eukaryota; kingdom Metazoa; phylum Chordata; class Mammalia; order Primates; family Lorisidae; genus Arctocebus; species Arctocebus calabarensis. The sequence continues at coordinate 20,180 of CAUYON010178839.1, forward strand.
TGTGCATGACTGTGGAGATCACTCTGAGCTCCCTTCCCAGGCAGGATTGAGGGGACCAGACAAGAGGCATGGCTTGCACAGTTCGCTTTGGGATTCAATGCAGGAGTCACTTGACTTCCTTCACAGACTCCCCATCCCCAACCTTACAAGTATAGGACCCTTGTCACTCATAAACCTTCCTAGCCTCTGCCACTGGGATCAACATCCTATGGCATGGAGAGGGAATGGTGTGAGGGCAACATTAATGAGCAGATTTTTGTGGTTTATTTTGGGATCAGCACCTGCAAATGGGAGAAGGGAGCATGGAAGCAGCTCTGCCTGCTGGGTCCACTAACCCACTAACCTCTCTGCCACCAGGCCTAGGCCATGCTTAAGGTGACAGGGATGGGTGAGAAACTGAAAGGCCAGAGGTAAGAATTAGGATTTCAGGATTCAGAAAGGGGGAGCCACTGACAAGGTAAAAGGTGACCTGGCTGGAATGTTGGCAGCAAGAGGGGAAGTCAGTGTTAGCAGCAGCTCTGTAGAAACTTCCTGATGGGGTCTTGGTCAATCCTAAAGGACATATGAATTGCCACTGGAGATGGCGACTTAGAAAGCCAAGGCAATCTGGGGCAGGGGGCAGGCAGAGTCGCTCAGCGCCTCCTGCAGCACTGAGCTCAGTTCCGGGCCCACAGCTCAGCCGTGAACTCAGCAGGCTGCAGGACAGGGTCCTGTGGAGGAAGGCACTGTGGCACGTCTCTATCTGTAGATCTTCCCTCCTGAGGAAGGGTGTGTAGATGCAAAGTGAGAATTTGGGAGTATTCTGGTGGGCCCCAGTGGGTGGAGGTCCAAGAGAAGATCCAGGTTTAACAAAAGAATGGGTAGGGCATGGTGACTCATACCTATAATTCTAGCAGGTTAGGAGGCCGAGGCAAGAGGATCACTTAAGCCCAGGGGTTCAAGACCAGCCTGAGCAACATAGTGAGACCCTGTCTCTATAAAAGATAAGAAAAATTAGCAGGGCATGGCAGCATGTACCCATAGTCCCAGCTACTCAGAAGGGCAAGGCAGGTGGATTCCTTGAGGCCTGGAGTTGGTGGCTGCCATGAGCTATGATCATGCCACCAAACTCTAGCCTGGGTGACAGAGTGGATCTTGTCTCCAATAAAATAAATAAAAATAAAATGATGATGTAACCATCTCACCAAGAACAGGAAAAGGTGGCTTCCTGTCACTGGGACCTTTTCAGGTTCCCAGAAGGAGAGCTTCATTCCACTGAACAGCAATATATGACAGAACCAAGTCCTATACTACAGAGAATCTAAGATTCCATCATAAATCACTGCTTTTCATTGTAATGACAGACATTATGATCATTGATGGCTTTACTATTCATGCATGATGGCAGTGGGCCCATGCTACTGCATTCTGATGTCCCTTGGATTGTTAGACATTAGAGAAACCCAGATTCTGCCACTGAGTCACTGTTGACCTTGGGACCAGCCTGGTCTCCTTAATTAAACAATGAAAAGAGATTAGGAAACCCCAGTACTCTTAGTGAAGTGCAGTCCAGCTCCTGGGTGGGTAGCATTGGGGGAAAATCTCCTGCCTTGGCCCCTCTGACTTTGGTTTCTAGAGATCAGCTTCCCCCGAGATGTCTCTCACTGCACAGGCCTCAGGGAACACAGCTGTCCCTTCTAGCTCTCAAGTCTGACTGTGGACTTGATGCCCATGGTACCAGAGGGCCTAGCTAAGGGCTTTTTGTGACTGAGACAATAAAAGGGACGTCAAACCTGAGAGAACATGCAGCTGGATGGTCTAGCTACCAAATGGCCTGCGCCCACAGGCCCCAACCCCCCCTCCTTGGTTTCATATGGGAACATCATTGTTCCCCAGTTCTCAGGAACACAGGCTACTGCCTGCCTCAATGTTAGGCCTAGAGAACAAAGTCAAAAGGCCTAAGACCTGCCTCCTTGGTCTCATCTAAGTATTCCTTCTTCCTAATGATTAACCCTGGGGATGCCCACCTTTACCCTCAGGGGCATGGCTTTACCCTGGTCCCTAACAAGACAACTCCATGAGAACACAACATCCTGAATATAAATCTTTGACATTGAACTAAACCTTTAGTGGGATCTATTCTCAAGGCAAACACATTTTGCAAAGAAATCTTCAACTTTACTGAGGAACTTCGTTGTTGATAGTTGTATGGATATTATCAGCTCTGAAACTATTGTGTCTACTGTAGGATTGAACAGGTGAGAAAATATTTTGATGCTTTTAAAAGTCAGAGATCTCACTGTAGGAGAAGAGTGGTGCAAATATGGATGGAAGGAAGCAAGAAAGAACTCTGTGGTGCTAGATTTTATCTGTCTATAGACCGATGATGATGATAGGTAGAGCGAGCCTGGAAGTAATGACACCCTAGAAACAGTGAGAACATTAAGTGCACAGATCTTGATTTCTAAACACTACTGTCCACTAAAAAGAGCCAGGACTCCTGAGAGAAATGTCTGAGTCCAAGGCTGAGGCAAGGAAAATTACAAGGAGAGAATGAATTATCTTGTGCCAAGAAGTAAGAAAGTGCTCAAAAACCATTATGGGAACATGTGGGGGAAATACAGGAGGCAACATGAAGGAATTTTTCACTGGCAGAGTCTGGAAAAGTTTAAACATCAAAATGAATAATGATAGCAATGGATTATGAAATAGTGAATTATAAAGGAACGCATGAGTCCATACCGATATGCATAAATGGGAATGGGAGGAAAGGAAAACCCTTGCTTCGGTTGAATGCCAAGCGTGTAAATGAAATGATAGAGTTAGAAAATTATTATTATTTGCAGCTACCAAAATAATGACTCAGGTAAGAATCATCGGTGGACACTGAAACCACAGAGTGAATGTTTGTAGGGGAACAGAACACTCACACAGTCTTAAAGTAGCTCCCACAGATTACTTATTATTTACAAAGGGCAAGTGGTAACTTTCAAGTGGAGATTTCAAGACATGCAGACGTCACCTCAACCAAGTGATCACAGGTAATGTCACAAAGTGCCATCAAGTACTCCTGATGTGAATCCTACTTATATATCCTTGGCAATCTTTCCAAGGATATATAATATGAATCTAATCATGAAAACACATTCAGGCAAACCCAAATTGAGAAACATTCTACAAAATAACTGAACTGAATTCTTCAGAAATAGCAACATGAAAGACCAAAGTAGGCTGAGGAATTGTTTGATATTAAAGGAAACCAGAGAGATATGACAAATAAATGTAACACATGGGCTTATTATTAGATCCTGCTTTGGAAAAACCCCAATTGCTTTAAAGGGTGTTATTGGGCCAACTGGCAAAATTTGAAAACAAATAGTATATTAAACAATATATTGCATCAGTGTCAAATTTCTTGAATTTGGTTATGTAAGAGAATCTCCTTGTTTTTGGAAAATATATGCTGAAATATTCAGGGGCAAAGGATAAGGGCATCTGCAACTTACTCTCAATGATTCAGAAAAAATGTATAATAGGCATTGTTTCATTTCCTGGATGTCTTTTTCCCCTTTTGCCACCGTCTGGATGATTCTATTCTAGAGTTTCCCAATTCAAATTCCAGAGAGGCAGAGGACATGCCTAGAGAGGGTCCGCAGAACACTTTGTACAAGGAAAACCCATAAGACTCTGAACAGCCTCCGGATTGGCTGCCTGGGGTCAAGTGCCCATCCTTTGTCCAATCAGCTCCAGCCCAGGATGAGTCATGAGATACATAACACGGCTGCCATTACTACTCTAGCAATGGAGCAAGAGAGTCTTCTCAGAAGGTCTTGGCAGGGCCCAGGTTTATCCAGGCCAGTGTATCCTCTATCTCCAGCTGTCCAAGTTAACTCCAGAGACACCAGAAGGCCTCCTGACCTAACTCTGTGTCTCATTTCACCCTCACTCTTTCAACATTAGAGATTCCTGCACTGGGCCACGTCTCATGCTAGGTCCTAGAGCACAGGGGTGACCCTCCCTTCAGGAGCTCTACCCCAAGTTGGAGAGGAATGAAGAATGCAGAGAACTGGAGTGCAGGGTTGAATCACAACCAACAAATGAAAGGCAGTTAACACTAGCTGAGGCCTGAGCCCACAGCATGGGAACGTAGAGCGGGGGTCCAAATAGCCTCCTGGGTGTTGGCACTGGCTATGGCTCATGGAAGGAGAAAGGGCTCTCAACTAGGGACCCAGCTGCTGGAAAGGTGCCCAATGCCATTCCTGGAGTGTCTGTTTTCTCTTTGCACAGCCGGACCCAGCGGGACGGGACATCTCCATCCGCCCTCTCCTGGAACACTGTGAGAACACCCACATGACCATCTGGCTTGGCATTGTCTATGCCTACAAAGGGCTTCTCATGGTAGGTAAAGAGCAGGAGACAGAGTTGGGGGGATACTTCTCTGTCGGGCTTCTCTCTCGCAGGGGCCTCCGTCAGCATAAAAATAAACAGAGCCCCCATGATTGAGCTCTTACTCTCTGCTAGACCTGGTGCCTGCAACATGCTATCTCAGTTCCCACAGTTCTCTTAGGAGACAGGTACAAATCATTTCCTCATTTCACTGACGAGGACGCTGAGGCTTGGTGTCTTGCCCAAGGTTCCCCGGCTAGTAAGTGGCAGAGTCTAGACCTTAACCAGAGAGTAACCCCAAAGCTTGTGAGTATACCTCACACCTGTCACTGTCAATGCTTCCAGGAATAGCAGTCTGCTGACATCAGTGCATGCTCGCCTCCTGCACTCTATCAGATCCTCTCTACACCCATCCCCATTTATGTAATGGGCCGGGTGGAATCACACCGTTTTATACGTGTAGAATGAGGACGTGAAGCCTCAGAGAGGCTAGATGATTTGCCAAAGGCTACCCAGTAACTCCGATCTCTGAACCCAGCCCTCTTTGCACTCTACTCATCTGTTCAAATCAAAGAGAAGGACAGAAAGACAAGGAAACTGCATGGGTCTCTGACCAGCCTCTGGGCTGGCTGCCTGGCGCAAGCTTCTGTCAAGGGAAGCATGTCGTGTCAATGACTGGAGCTTCTCTCTGACCCTTAGTAAATAAAGAGAGTGAAATTAAACTTTCTAGGATCCTTCCAGCCTTGATGTTCCTTGATTCTGAGACTCTGTGAAATTAGATTATGATGAATCACATTGACATCTTTAAACTGGATTTATCTGTAATGTTTTGATCATTCGTTTTCTTCTCCCACCTACTTCCAAAAGTGGTTGGGCATGACTGTATCTCTTCTAGCCAAGCTGATACCTTTAGCCAGACCATGTGAATAAAAACTATGTTTGACAGCACAGATGCTGTACTATTTACGGTATATGCAGGGAACTGTCCACAGCCCTCCTGGCCCTTAGGGTTTATAACTGAAAACTCACTCCCACCCCTGCCCCTTCTGTTCTGGAACCACAAAATCTCAGGGTTAGAAAGAGCATGCTCAGCCCTGGAGGCTAGAAGCCTAAAATGAAGGCAGGATTGGTCTCCCTCTGAAGGCTCTAGGGAAGAACCCTCCCTTGCCTCTTTCAGGGTCTAATGTCTCCAGCCATTCCTTGACTTGTGACTGCGTGACTCCAATTTCTACTTCCACTGTCACCTTCTCTCTCCAATTCTATGCATTGTGTGTCCTTTATAAAGACACCCGTCATTGGACTCATGGCCCATCCACATAACCGAGAATGTTCTCATGTCAGCATCTCTAACTATATCTGCAAAGACCCTTTTTCCAAATAAGGTCACAGTCTTCAGGGATTAGGGTATAGACATATATTTTAGGGCCATTCAACCCACTAAACATGGGTTGCTTTTCTAGATAATTCTTCCTTGTCTTCAGCTAAAGTCTGCCTTGGTGTAACTTATGCCATGAACTCTCATTCTACTCCTTGAAGGCCTAGGAACAAGTTACTCTTTGTTCCTGACACTCTTGAAAGTGTCAGAGATTTGTAGCCAAACTGGCCCATGTTTTGTGACTGGTAGGGGCTCTCCCAAGGGTGTGGTAGCTCAGAAGAGGGCACAGTAACTCCCTGTTAGGGAGCCCTGAGTCCCAGGCACCCTTCCAGCTCTGGCACTCACACCATTGGACCCCAGGCAGTCACTTCACATGGCTAAGCCTCTACTTCCTCTACAAGATGGTGTGACTGACAGGGGACCCAAGGGGTCTCATGGGAAGGAACCAGCATAAAACAGGCTTTCAACAGTTTTAAGTTGGTTTCCACCTCTCAGTATCTGGTTCCTGGGCCTCTGGCTCCCCATTTTAAACAGAAAATTTTAGAAGCAATAAATCAGGCTGTGAGCCTATAAAGTTGGAGAAAAGATAAAGAACAACCATCATTATATGAAATAATATCAGTCATAAAATACCTTTGAACTAACCTTCATACAGAACATTTCAGTCTACAAAATGCTTTTCTATCCATCCTCCTATTACATCCACATGGAAACCCTCTGAGTTGGTGCTATCATCATTCCCATTTCACACATGGTGAAACTGAGATCCTGAGAGGTAAAGTGACCTGCCTAAAGTCACCCAACCAGTGGATGGAAGAGCAGATTCTAGATCCCCCCTGCCTTGTGTCCAGCTCCCTTTGACCACATGGGTTTATGCTACCAAACTAAATCAAACCTCTAAACATAGGTCCTTAGGTTTAACCTCTAAACATAGGTTAAATGGTTCGTGCAGCTGTCCGATGCCCTGATCTGTCCTGCTGAAGCCAAAAGGAAGAGAGGTCTTTGTGAAGAGGCCTCCTAGAGGGGCTGCACTGAAGTGGTGGCCCCTGTGCCGGTCACAGTTTTGTCTCTTCTCCTGCCTACCACACCACCATCTGCCCTCCACCTCCCTGCACTGCCCCCGCAGCCTGCCACACATGAGGACTAAACACTCAACATCCTCCTTGAGATCATAGTTGGCCTCAACCCTGTCTATTTCTATAAAAGATTTATTGGTTAGGCGCCAAGCTGCAAGTGATAATAATAGTAGTTGAAGAGATAGGAAATTTCCTCCTCAGGTATGCCTAGTCCAGAGGTAAGCAACCTAGGGCTGGTGTAAGGGCTCCCAGAATCTCAGCTCCTTGTATCTGTGGCCTTCACGTTGTCATTACACAGCTTCCACATCATGGTGTAAGATGCCTTTGTGGTCTAAGACAGCTGCTGAGGCTCCACCTGTCACGTTCCACTCCAGCTGTTAGGAAGGAGGAAAAGCAACACCCCTTCTTTTTAAAGACATTTCCTACCTAGCTCCCAAGAAAGCTGGGAAATGTAGTCTCTATGCTGGGTGGCAGTGTGCATTAGGGGTAACAGGAGTCCCAGACACAAGAGATCTGCTCCATTTAATAGAAGAAAACGCTGGCCTGGTCTAGAGACACAGTCCACTTTTTCTACCTGTCGCTCTTTGCCTTCAGCAGGCCCCTTCCTCCTCTCTGGGCCTTAGTGTTCTCTAGAGAGTGAGGGAGGAGGTTAAGATTTTATCTGAAGTTCCTTCTGATTGTGGGACTGTGGCCTCCGTGGGATCTGTGTGTCAACCAATCATGGGGGCAAAGGAGAATCAGTCAAGTCTCCTGTCTGCATTTCCTAGCAGCACCCAACTCAGGGCCAGGAGAGAAGACAGACAGCCCGGAGTGGAGCCCCCAAGCCCCGCCTCCTGAGTAACCCTCTGTCCTTCCGCTCCGGTTCCCATTGAGCAGCTTCTCCAAGCAGCAAGTGTGCCACCCCGTGGTAACGACCATCTTCCTTTTCTGTTCACCATTTCAGTTGTTCGGTTGTTTCTTAGCTTGGGAGACCCGCAACGTCAGCATCCCCGCACTCAACGACAGCAAGTACATCGGGATGAGTGTCTACAACGTGGGGATCATGTGCATCATTGGGGCCGCCGTCTCCTTCCTGACCCGGGACCAGCCCAACGTGCAGTTCTGCATCGTGGCCCTGGTCATCATCTTCTGCAGCACCATCACCCTCTGCCTGGTGTTTGTACCAAAGGTAGCCCCTGGCTCTAGCCTCTGGCTCCATCATGAGGGCATGGTGGGGCTCTCTCCATTTTTTAAATATTTACTGAGGAAGACACTCATGTTGTAAGAGGTTTGGAAAACACAGAGAAGCAAAAGCCAGATTTTTCAGAAATCTCCTATAGACCCTTCACTCAAAAATAATCACTAGTAATATAATGTTTGAGTGTGTTTTTTTTACTATTTATATTTTTGATGTGTTTCCTTCCAGTCTTTTTTTCTTTAATGGCTAGGAGGTACTACTTGTTCAGGTGTAAGTATAGCACACATTGTTTTGTGGTTTGCCTTTTTTGCTTAGCTTTTTGTCCTTTGTATTTTCCCACACTCATAATCATCACTGAGTACATATCCATTTGCTCCCTTATGGATGAGCATTACAGCTGTTTGCAGATTTTTTTTATATATTATAAATGAACATATTTTTCTGCATATTTTCCTTGTTTTCAAGTATTCCCTTAAGTTAGAGTTTTAACAGCCACTTACATTTTCCATTTATCAAAAGGCTGACCTTCAGGACCCCCTGGAAAAGATATTTTTCAAATATCATCTCACCTAGCAGCAGGCAGGTGAACCAGCGGCCTTAACCTCTAGAAGTCCCCTGCAGTAAGGCAGTCTGTGCAGAGGGAAGCTTGACCTCAGTGGGTCTCAAGAGTAAAGGAAAGATCAGGAAAGACAGTGGGGAAGGAGTTGCTGACCCAGGTGGGGGAGCGTCTCAGAGAAAGGGAAGAGGAGAGGTTACTTGGGGTCCATTTAGGTAAACAGGCCATCCATGGTGCCTCCATCCTCCAGGGCATCCAGTCAGTGCCAGCACACTGTCAGCTCTGTCCTAGAATACCCCAAGTGTATACACCTGCCTTTTCCCCTAGTCGTCCACACCTGCCATGGCTACAGACCCAGGCATGGCTTCGCTGCCTGCACTCTGATGCTCTCTCCATCCCACAGATGCCAGATGATTCTCTAAGCCAAGCCCCAATTGTGCTGCTCTGCTCTGTACCCCCCACCCCAATAGCTCCTCATTGCCCTACCAGCTCTAGGATCAAGTCTCTGATGGTGGGGAGAGGAGCTTTCAGACCCTCAGGTATCTGCCATTCTCCCCAGAAAATCCTGCCTGCCGTCCAAACTGCTCTCCTGCATAAGTACACTAAGCCCCAGGCCTCCTGGGCCCTGCATTTGCTTGTGCTATTTCCTCCCCCTTGGAATCTTCTTACTCCACCACCCCTCCAGACCCTCCACAGAGCCCAGCCCAGGCCACCGCACCATGGTGTGTCCTCTGGCCCTTATACCTTCTCTCCTGGTCAGATTGAGTTCTTCCTTCATCCCCACCCCACACCTGTGGACCATGAGGTCCTGGTGGGCAGGGGCCATGGCTCACTCAGCTCCTGCTCTCCAGGGCTGAGCCCAGAACCTGCCTTTTAGAGGTATTTCTAAAAGAAATGGGCAAAGACAGGGTCAAGTGACAACTTTTTGTTTCATATAAAGAATGTCTTTGAATGCAGCTCAGCCTTGTCCAGACTTCTAACCCACAGAAAGTGTGAGATGATAAATGTGTGTTGTTTTAAACTGCTGAAAAAAACCAAAACAAAAGCCTGTTTTTATCAGTGACGGAGCTAGTTACCAGCCTGTCCCCAGAACTCATCAGTGATTCTAACAAACAGAGGCTTTCACTTTCTTCTTTCGCATCATTTTCGTAACTGTCACCTTCAGGGCATATTTTTCTACAGGGAGCAAGGGTCAAGGCAGAGGAGACTCAAATGGAGCTGGGCCTGAGGGCCCCTTGTGGCTTCTGCAGGATGATGAGATAAAGGTGACATCATAGCCAGGTGACCAGATTTCTACTGGCTAGGAAGGACACTAAGGCTCGGCGAAGAGAGGAGGCCTGCCCAAGGTCACACGGCGAGTGGCTGAGCCTGGCCTAAGCCCAGGGCTCCTGATGCTCAGCCTGTGGCCTTCCTGGGCCCTACTGTCTCTAGCACAGGACCTACGGGGAGGACAGCAGTGGGGGATGGGAGGAAGGACTCAGGGCTCCCTTTTCAATCCTGCCCTTCCCCCCTTCATCCTCTCAGCTCATTACTCTAAGAACAAACCCAGACGCAGCAACTCAGAACAGGCGATTCCAGTTCACTCAGAATCAGAAGAAAGAAGATTCCAAAACATCCACCTCTGTCACCAGTGTGAACCAAGCAAGCACATCCCGCCTGGAAGGCCTGCAGTCAGAAAACCATCGCCTACGGATGAAGATCACAGAGGTACCTCTCTCCGTACCTGCCAGCCAGGCCCTGTCCTCCCCCTTGAGTACCTCCAACCTGGTGCAGGGACGCTCCATCTCCTCCAGACTGTCCACACCGTATGCAGCATGGCCATGCAGCCCCATCTGCTGCGGTTACAGCTGCAGGAACCAGGGGTAACAAAACAAGTACAGGCAGCTTGTCAGATTCCACACGAGTTTATTGTCCACCTGGCCCAGGCTCTTGGAGTCCAGCAGTAGTCCATTGAAGCCATCTTCAGAAAGAAAGCAATTCACAGAGATATGTAAGCCTCCAGATCATGGTGGCTTCTAAATCAGTGTTGTTTGTCTGTCTATCTTTCACTCCCCCAACATAACCCATAACCACTCACATCTCTATGATGTACAAGAAGATAAGAGGGAATGAAAAGAAACTTTTCAGGAGGGGGAGTTTGCTGCAGCAGACCTTACCTTTATCCTCACTTTTCTTAACTACTTCCAGAATGTTCCAGAAAGGCCACACTCAGATTCCTTTGTGCCCAAGCCACACCTCAAATTCTGGACTCTCTATACCAGGGAGGGGGACCAAATTACCTCCCTCTTCTCCAACCCTCCCTATGGGTATGAGCAGACCCATAGTGTGCAGGCTGTGTGTTCCTTTAACAAAGCAACTCTGGCCAGGTGTGACAACTCACTCCTGTAATCCTAGTACTCTGGGAAGCCAGAGTAGGTGGACTGCCTGAGCTCCCAGGTTCAAGACCAGCCTGAGCAAGTGCACGACCCATCTCTGAAAATAACCAGGTGTTGTGGTAGGCACTTATAGTCCCTGCCACTCGGGAGTCTGCGACAAGAGAATCGTTTGAGTTCAAGAGTTTGAGGTTGCTAATGAGCTATGACGCCACAGCCCTCTACTAAGGGTGACAAAGTGAGACTCTGCCTCCCCCCCTCAAAAAAAACTCTGATTCAGCTCGGCGCCTGTGGCTCAACGGGCTAAGGCACCAGCCACGTACACCTGAGCTGGCGGGTTCGAATCCAGCCCCTGGGCCCGCCAAACAACAATGTGACGGCTGCAACCAAAAAATGGCTGGGCGTTGTGGCGGGCGCCTGTGGTCCCAGCTACTTGGGAGGCGGAGACAGGAGACTCGCTTGAGCCCAGGAGTTGGAGGTTGCTGTGAGCTGTGAGGCCACGGCACTCTGTCCAGGAGTGACAGCTTGAGGCTCTGTCTCAAAAAAAAAAAAAAAACTCTGATTCAATGTCGGGGAGGGCATGAAAGTAACAGAGGTGTGCTGACTATGTTGCTGCAATAAACAGGCCCCCAAATATGGTGGCCCACAAAAAAAAAAAAAATGTTTATTTCTCTCTCACCTAATGTTCCTGAGGAGAGAGGCCCCTTTTGGGTAGCTGTTTCCCATGGTCATGGCTGGACTTGAGTCCTTCTCTCTGCCATTCTCAGGGGACAGATGGGTAGAAGGCACTTCCTATTCTCAGTCTCAGTAAGTTCACAAGAGGGCCTGACAAAAGCAAGTAACACAAAAACTGCACACACATTTCTGTTAAGTGGTAAGAACTTACTGAGCCCAGTTACAGTGGTAAGAACTTACTGAGCCCAGTTAGCCACAGAGGAGGCTGGGAAACGTAGTGTCCAGATGGACAGTTGCAAGGAAGAAACGAAATACAGGATCGCCAGATTTGATACAGGATACCAGTTAAATCTGAATTTCAGATCAACAACCAATCATATTTCTTAGTATAAAGTACTTGGGATATACTTATACTAAGAAAGGACTCGTTGTTGATCTGAAATTCAAATTTGACACTGCCTTTTTATTGGCTATATCTGGCAGTCCCTGGAAGGCCTCACAGTAGTCTGTCCCCAAGAGCCTGTGTCTGTGCAGCTCAAGATGACGGCTTTAAGACAAGGCAGGCCACCACCAGCCACCAGAGCAAAGCAGGGAAGGTTTCTGACCCCAAAGCCATTGCAGGTTCTGTTTTAGTGCAAGACCGCTCTGTGATTAGTAATAACTTAATCTCTGTGCCTTGACATTTGACTTCTATTTGCACACTCCAGCATTGAAAAGTTCAGTCACTTTAGGACACCCAAGCCTGTTAAGAACCTTAAAAGTGTTGGCTTGTTTTTCCTAGAATTGAATCACGATCTGGCCTCCTATTTCTCCCACACTTCCATCCTAGACCTGCCATTTGAGTCACATAGAAAAGGGTAATCTCTCTTCTCCATGTGAAAACATATTAATTATGATTTGATGGCTGTGTTCCTGTCAGCACTTTACAGTTTTAAATTCTCCTCCCTCATTCTGTGGTGGTATGCCCACTACCTACCCTCCCCACCAACGCACACTTCCCAGGCTCTCCTGGAGCTGAGTTGCCCCAGATCTTGCACCTGATTTTTGTATAATCTGGGGATGACAGGGACCAATCCTAACTCCTCTCCATGAGCCTCTGCTGGTCTGAGTCTCCATGATGGTGTGAGGCTCAGAGGTCACTAGCCCGGCATATCTGTCCTTCTCACTGATACCTTATTAGGTATAAGTAATAATTATCATTGTAGCAGGTTCCCCTTATTAGGTGTCAAACACTGGGCTAAACTTTCCACCATTATCTCATTTAATCTTCACAACTCCCCCACTGTTATTATTCCATTCTACAGACAGAGAAGTTGAGACTCCATTCTCAGAGGGCAGGACACAGGCAGTCGGGGCAGCCCTGGGTTGGCACCTAGGCCTGATCAACTCCAGAGCTGGAGCTCTTCCCCGTCCCTGCCCCACCTCCCTGGACTTGCTGAGCTGCTCCATCAAGGTGCAAACCTTCACTGAGCACGCCCTCACAAAGCCCAGGCCCCCTTCATCATAGCTGCTCCTTACACAAGAACTGACAAGGTCCTGCATCTCTTCCCCAAGATGTAGCATCCCCCTGGCTCTCGGTGCCCCCTGAAGCCAGGAGGAGCTCCAGCTGCCAGGACTGGGGCAGGGGCAGCATTGAGGATGCTGACTCAGCTGGAGCCTTTTTCTTCTAGCTGGATAAAGACTTGGAAGAGGTCACCATGCAGCTGCAGGACACACCAGAAAAGACCACTTACATTAAACAGAACCACTATCAAGAGCTCAACGACATCCTCAGCCTGGGGAACTTCACTGAGAGCACAGGTGAGAGGAGGTGGGGCCCTGGAGTCCAGACATCCGCTGCCCATCCTCCATCCTACAGATGAAGAAACGGAGGGGCGGAGAGGGCAGGGGACTGGTCTGAAGCCACACACACCGCTGGGCCACTGGAAGCCCTGTCTCTTGACCACAGCTTCGTGTCCACTTGGAACTCTTCCCTGCCTTGACCTAGGCCTCCAATTTCCCGTGCCTGGGGTTTCAATTCTACACGTACACACTGTGGCCGGCATTCCCAACCTACTGACTGGGGGCATATTTCATTTTCCCTTTGGTTCTTAGCAAGGAGTCCACCTTTACCTCCCTGAACAAGGTTTCACAGTTTTAAACACAACTCATCAATGTATAAGAAAAGGGTGGTCGGGAAGATACGTGATGATGCCCACCCTCGCCACCCACCGGGAATGCCAGCCACAGTAATACAAATCAGTTTGAGCCTATCTTTCGGGAAAAAATTTAAAGATAACCAGTGTTGTTAAGAGTGTTTGGAAATGAGCATTTTCCAGCAATATTCTGAAAGTCAGTCTGGCACTAATGTCTTGACCTGGCAACTCCACTAGCAGGAACCTGCCCCTTACAAATACTCCCACGTGGGCAAAAACATAAACACACAGATGTATGTCACAATGTTAGTGGTAGGTGAGAAAAACTGGAATGGAATTAAATGTTCATCATTTGGGGTTGTTTCATTAATTGTGATATAACCAAATATGGCACATTATACAGCTGTTAAAGGGAGTATTTCCATTTAATAAACATTTTTAATACAAAAAAAAGGGGAGGTGGCACCTGTGGCTCAGCGAGTAGGGCGCCGGCCCCATATGCCGAAGGTGGTGGGTTCAAACCTAGCCTCGAACTGCAAAAACAGAACCCAGATCTGAACTGCAAAAACAGAAAAATAGCCGGGCGTTGTGGCGAGCGCCTGTAGTCCCAGCTACTCGGGAGGCTGAGGCAAGAGAATCGCCTAAGCCCAGGAGTTGGAGGTTGCTGTGAGCAGTGTGATGCCATGGCATTCTACCGAGGGTGATACAGTGAGACTCTGTCTCTACCAAAAAAAAAAAAAAAAAGGGGGGGGGGGAGGTGAAGTAGGGAGCGCTGTTAGTGCAGATATGGAAAGATCTCCAAGTGAAAAAAGCAAGATAAAGGCCATCACTGTGATTATGATACACACAAATGCATACACCTGTGTGTGTGTAAAAAGCACATTTTTTAAAAGGTTTGAAAGAACAAACACCAAATTGTTCATAGTATTCCCCTGTGTGGAAAGGAATGGTATTACAGAAGGTGGAGGAGAGAGACTCCCACATTTTCTTTTTCATATTTCTCTATTTGGATTTTTCATTAGCATGTAGTCATTTATTTGTTATGAAATTATTTTTAATCAATGAAAAATCCTTTGTTTCTTTTATTCTTACTACATAAGTAGTAAGTATTCTTATTAGATTAATAGGAGCAATATTATATAAGATAATTGGTTGCAAAAATGTTGAAGGTGAGATAATGGCAAAGTAATTTTGAGAATAAAAATGACCCCCAAGAATTTTAGTATTGGGTAAAGGTAGGAATTTCAAATTAGCAAAAAACTGAGTTTTAATAAATTTTATTGGTAAATGGAAAGCCACTGAAAAAGAGAAAAGGTAGATCCTTACCTCACACCTTACACAAAAATTAATTCCAGATGGATTAAAGATTTAAATGTAAAAAATGAAACAATGAAGATACTAGAAGAAACCAAAGGAGAATTTTTTTAAACAATCTCAAAGAGGAAAGGTCCTTTCTCAGAATGATGCAAAACAGAATCATAAAAGGAAAGGTTGATAAATTTAGCTACAAAAAATTATTTCACAATGCAAAATCCATGATAAGTACAGTCAAAAAATCAACCAACAAACTCATACAAAAAATACTTTAACTGATATAACAAGTTTATGTCCTTATATATAAGAAGAAATTATACACTTGAATAAGAAAAAGATCAACAACCCAATAGAAATGATCAAAAGAGAGTTCTCATAAAAGAAAATGAGAATGGTTCTTACACTTATGAAAAGATGATCAATCATGCTCCTTATGAAAGGAATGCAAATTAAATCTGCAATGAGATTGCATCTTCACCTCTAATATGAGCAAAAATCAAAGATCAAAAAGTTGCTAAGAGTGCAAGGGACTAGGTGAAGAGAAGGCACACTCATATATTGCTAGTTGAAATAGAAATGGTTCTGACTCAGCAGTTCCACTTCTGGAATTTTATCCTATCTGTCTTAGTCTGTTTGTACTGCTATGATAGAACACTACAGACCTGATAATTTGTAAACAACAGAAATTTACTTCTCACAGTCCTGGAGACTAGGGAGTCCAAGATCAAGGTGCCAGTAGATTTGGTATCTCTCTCCACTTCTGAGATGAAGCTTGGACTGCTGCATTGTTCAGAGGGGAGGGATGCTGTGTCCTCTTCACCGTAGAAAGGATGAAAGGGAGTGAACCCACACCCTCCAGCCCTTTCATAAGGGCCCTGCTCCCATGCATGAGGGCTCCACCTCTTCACTTAATTGCCCCTTCCAGGCCTCACCCCTTCATACTATCACAGTGGCCGTAAAGTTCTAGGACATGAATTTGGGGAGACACATTCAGACCACAGCATTTGGTATATAGTCAGTTCTGGTTATTTGTGACAGCAGAATCACATTTATTTCATCACATATTTATAAATATAAATCACACATTCATTTCTGCAGAATCACATCAACAGTAAATTAGCCATTACTGGACATGGCGCCTGTGGCTCAAAGGAGTATGGTGCTGGCCCCATATACCAGAGGTGGTAGGTTCAAACGTGGCTCCGGCCAAAAACTGCTAAATAAAAAGATGAATGAATAAATAAATAAATAAATAAAATAAAGGTATTCCCTATTTAAAAAAAAAAATTAGCCATGACTCCCAGGGGAAATACAGGGTTAAGATCCTGTAAGCCTCTTGCAGGTTGACATTTTTGTCAGCCAGTCAACACATAAATTTGTTTTTAGCTGTGTTTCTGTTTAAAGACCACCTTCTTCTATATACATGTTATTCATTAACATTGCACTCACGGCCAACAACGCTATAACACATGCGTGATGGAATCTGATCTAACACACACATGTATCTTCTCTGTAAAACATACCACAGCCCTCTTCTGCTTAGAAACACTGGACAGCACTTCAGCACTATGCTTGGGGGGAAAACCACTAAGAAAAAGCACACAAATATGAAAAACATGTCCCTAAATAACCTCAAAAAAGATAACCTACTTAACGTGTAAGAGCTGAAAGAAGGTGGAGCCATCACCTTGTTCAACCTCAGCTAGGAACGTGTTCATCGGCCAACTAGAATTTGTCAAAACTCTGTGCATGTCAGCAAATAACCACAAAAGCATGGAGAGGATTGATTTGGTGGTTACAAATAAATTTTAGCAAGAAGACAAGGCTGCAAATATGGAATCCATTTATAATTAGGACTGTACTCAGCAGAGGTGCAAAATGACAGACATATAAGGTTACCCACTGCAGCAGAAGCCAACATAAACACCCATGCTGCTCTCCAGACCAAATGAATCCAACTTTCTCAGGTGGGAGACAGATTTATATATGTATTTATATCTCCCCAGATGGTTCTGAAGCACAAAAAGAATTGAGAGAATTTACATCACCATATTTGGTGGCTACACAATAATCCTTTGAATGGAGGCCCCGTAATTATGTTACGAATCTGTTATTACCGGACCAATTCGGATTCCAATTTCAATATTGTAAATGATGCAAATTGAACATCTTGTATATAACTTTGCATATATCCTTGATTATTTCTTTAGAACAGT
Organism: Arctocebus calabarensis; assembly: GCA_963573935.1. Taxonomy (NCBI): domain Eukaryota; kingdom Metazoa; phylum Chordata; class Mammalia; order Primates; family Lorisidae; genus Arctocebus; species Arctocebus calabarensis. The sequence continues at coordinate 37,441 of CAUYON010178839.1, forward strand.
TCCCAGAAGTGGAAATTCTAGGTAAAAATAGGCACTTTTTTGTGATGTGTGATACATATTGACAGTGCTCCCCCCATAAGATTATGTCAATTTATACATCCCCCAGCGGTTTACTGACTATTATTATTCTTTTCAGTCTTTGAAAATCTTATCAAAATTATACTTGGAGGTTTTTCTTTTTTCTTTGTCATTATATCCTTTTGTGACCATGAAAAGGGACTTAATATTGGAACCACTCATTTCTAAGTTATGTTGCTTATATTAGTCAGCTTGACTCACCTCCTCCTCCTTTTTCTTGGAGTGGAGGAGGGCATGAGGCATGCCACACACACACACACACACACGCAGAATGCTGGTCCATCCCAGGGCAGAGGCTTCCCAGGTCACCGCTTGGTCCTGGGAGAGCCACTACACAGACTGCTCCTAATGCAGAGAAATGATGGACTCTTTTGCATTCTCTCTCCTTGGGCATCATCCTACAAAAACTTGCATTATTAATTTTTAAAAAGTTAACAGAATGTGTTGTGATATTATTGTTTTGCATTCAGATGGGGGAAAGTCCATTTTAAAAAATCACCTAGATCAAAATCCCCAGCTGCAATGGAACACAACAGAACCCTCTCGAACATGCAAAGATCCTATAGAAGATATAAACTCTCCAGAACAGTAAGTACCTTCTCCTTGAAAATTGTTACTAAAGACTATGTTACTCCTGCACGACTGTTTCCACATCCATTGTCCTGTTTGTTCTCCACAGCAGTCCCATGATGCTGGTTAAATTATTAATAAAATGATTAATTTTTTCATTTTACAGATGAGAAAACTAATATTCAGAAAAGGGAGGTGACTTAACAAAGTTCGTCCAGTCATTAAGTGCTGGAGATGGGATTTGAGTCTGTCCAGCATCAAATCCCACATTCCCCACTGTAGCACGCTGTCTTTGCTATGTATAAAAGCTAACCTTTCTAAATGCATTTACTTAAGAAGGATTTTCAAGAACCTGTAATGTGGCAGGCACCAGTGCTGGGGACATAGCAGTGAAGAAAATAGACTAAAATATCTCCCGGCCTGAAGCTCCCATTCTATCTGGAAGGATGATCGAATAAAAAAAGAAAGATATAACATGTCAAACTACAGGTGCTTTGGAGAAAGATAAAGCAAGGAAAGGGATCAGGAAGTGTCATTTTAAATAGGGTGGTCAGAGAAGACTCAATGAGAAGGTGACATCGAAGCGAAGACTCTGAACACCTACCTCAGTTAGCTCTGTTCCCACTGGCAATTTTAGTTCTTCCCTTCCTATAGGAGATTGGAAGCAGAGTTTAAAGACATCAACTCTGAAACTTGACCTCTAGAGAGTGACATGCATTGAGGAACCAGCAAAAGCAGCCAAATCATCAACTGCAGTGCTACGTGGGTCCATTTAGTGATAGAGCTAACAGGTTATCAACAGTTAGCTCCAAGACCTGGCCAGCTGACAGTCCAGAACACCCACTGATGGTTCCATGGTATTTATCAGAAGTTTCCTCAGCATATGCCTCCACTAGAGAGTAAGCACTTAGAAGGTAATGTCTGAGCCCTCTGTGTGTCCTCCGGACTGAACACAGGTGCTGGCACTGAGTGAGTTCTCAGCAAGCATCTGTTGAATGAATGAAAAGATGAGCAGGGTCCTAACAGCAGAATGCCGTGGCTCTGACAACTATGAGACAGATCCCACCTTGCCTAGGAAGCCAGCCCTGTCCTGAGTGCTTGGACAGGGCACCCTTTTCCTAAGTATGTGTTTACTCTTCAGCTTCCCTTTTTTCCTGGATGTTTTGTCAACACCATCTTGCCTTAAAGAGTAGACCATGGCTGATATAACACAGGGTTCAACTTATATTTCAAAATGAGATCAGCAATACTCTAGTTTCATTCCATGCATACCTATAAGGTGTCTCTTAGGAGAAGCCTTTCTGGTCAATGGTGGCAGGGTTTCATCCACGCCCATCTATCTCAGAACCCATCAGCGCCCTAATAACCTTCAGGGGCATACCCAGTTGCAATGAGATGGTCCCCGTAAGTTGATCTGCCTCCAGCACAAAGCAACATGGTTTGACAGAAGAGTGCCAACTTCCCCAGTTCTGGTTTTATTTTCCATGAGCAAGTTCCATAAACTCTGTGCCCTGTATCGATATGGGAATATTGATATTTCTTTTGGTTTCTGGGTGTTTGTTAAGATCTGGGGTTTTGTTCCATTTGCACCTGAGCGACGAGTTACTGGGGACACAAGGAGATATAAGAATTCAGTCCCTTCTCTCCAGGAGAGCAAAATGACAGGTGCACTAGTGGAGAACTGTGGAAAGCACAGCTGTGAAGTAGCAATGAAAATAATTTTATGGGCTTGGCACCTGTGGCTCAACGGGCTAAGGCGCCAGCCACGTACACCTGAGCTGGCAGGTTCAAATCCAGCCCGGGCCCACCAAACAACAATGACAGTTGCAACCAAAAAATGGCTGGGTGTTGTGGCGGGTGCCTGTAATCCCAGCTACTTGGGAGGCGGAGGCAGAAGACTCTCTTGAGCCCAGGAACTGGAGGTTGCTGTGAGCTGTGACACCACGACACTCTATCCAGAGTGACAGCTTGAGGCTCTGTCTCAAAAAAAAAAAGAAAATAATTTTATGGTTGGGGTTCACCACAACACAAAGAACTGTATTAAAGAGTCACGGCATTAGGAAGGTTGAGAACCACTGACCTAGAGAGTTTGATGAGAGACTGATCATAGAGCACCATGAATGGCATGTCAGTGCCTGTCCTGGTGTCCCTTCCCCAGCTTCCCAGGTTGGAAAGGTAACACCAGTCACCAAAGAAGCTGAAAGACCAGGGAGGAGCCTGTTGGAATTGGTCCAGTGAGAAGGAAGGAATGAGGTCCTGGGCAAGGGAGTAGAAAAGGGACAGAGGAAGGATAAAGCCACAGAGGAGCCTACCAGAGATAGAGCTGAAAATTTGCAAGTCCACGTGCAAGCGTGCAAGGGTAGAGAATGAGATACATCTCTATTTGTAGCAAAGCCCTGTTAGGAGGGCAGAGCCTTTTCCTTAGTATTACATGGTTCCAACTTAAAATTTTTCATGTTTACAATGGTTTAAAAGCAATACACATTCAGCATAGTAGTCAATAAATTACATGAAACATTTCACACTTTATTATAAAATAGGCTCTGTGTTAGATGATGCTGCCCAACCGCAGGCTGAAGTAAGTGTTCTGAGCACAATTAAGGTAGGCTAGGCTGAGCTATCATGCTCAGCGGGTTAGTTGTATTAAATGCATTTTCGACATATGATATTTTAACTTTACAACAGGTTTACAGGGATGTATCCCCACTGCAAGTCCAGAGGCATCTTTTTTGCTATGACATTTACAATAATTGCCAAATCCCAGACCAGAGGCTCAAGAAGACTGCATCTTTCTTATTTATTCTAGTCTCCCTGGTTATTCCCAGGGCACTAGCTGGTGCACATAGGTTTTCATTAAATACCTGGTAGATGGCTGAACAGTTAAGGTGATTGAATGGATAGATCTTAGATTCAGAGAAAACTATGTTCCTGTCCTCAGCTTTTATAGCCAAAGCAAGACCAAGGAGCAGCCAGATAGCCTGCACTAACACTCCTCCCTCTCTCTCTGTCCAGCATCCAGCGCCGGCTGTCCCTCCAGCTGCCTATCCTCCACCACGCCTACCTCCCATCCATAGGAGGCGTGGACGCCAGCTGTGTCAGCCCCTGCGTCAGCCCCACCGCCAGCCCCCGCCACAGACACGTGCCACCCTCCTTCCGAGTCATGGTCTCGGGCCTGTAAGGGTGGGAGGCCTGGGGCCGGGGCCTCCCCCGTGACAGAACCACACTGGGCAGAGGCGTCTGCTACAGGGACACTGTCGGCTCTGGCTGCGGAGAAGCTGGACGCCACGGCTGGCCTCTCAGGACTGCTGGGATGGCACTCAGGAGGACAGGAAGGGAAGGGGGCCTTGGCACCTGACCTCGAGCCTTATTTGTGAAGTTCTAATTCCTTCACAAAGAAGAGGAATAGAAACGACTTCTTCCTTAATGTCTGCAAACGAGGAGGAGCTGGGATATTTGAAACTTGCAAAAAAAAAAAAAAAAAACACAAATTTGAGACAAGGAGAGAGGCACTAAAACTCCAGCCAGAAGTCAACTGAGTAGCCCGAAGCAGCCTCGAAGCAAGGGGCTTCTGGAGAAACCGCCTCTGCACTCTGCACACACATCACTGGCCAGCCCTTCTCCACCCCAGAGGAGGAGGTAGGCAGGGCCACCGGGCCCCCAGCTGCCAGGCCAGCCAAGCCCAGCCTTCCTGGCACAGGGAGTCTGCAGAAACAGCAGACAGGCACAGCCCTGGGGCCGGCACACCAGAGGGCTGGGACACTGGAGCAAGTGGACTTGCGTGCTCCTGATGGGACCTCCATCACCAAACGAGATGTTTGTTACTCTGGTAAATGCCACACATTAACACAATAACACCCGTTCTGGGGATCGTGGGGATTTAGGGCACGTCACTGCAGACACGTTCTGCAGCATTCACCGACAGTCTGTCACGCACCCACCACGTTGGACATGTCCTTATGTTCATATCGGGTGTTCCCGGTAATAAGAGGGAACTGCCCGAGGTAATCATGGAATGTCTGTTTCCAGCAAACATGATAAAGAAAGATTGTGCACTTTAACCTCTCTCATTAGGGCCCAAGGGCTGGCTGGGATATTTTTTTCCCCCCCACTAATTTTGTTTCTGACCAAAGTGAATGGGAGTCATTCTGCTAAAAGACATCCCCGCAGTCTTGGGGAGAGAGTTGCTGGCTGAGGGTTTCCTTTGACTTCTAGAAGGTGGCCTTCCATCCAAACAAGCCCGTGAGCTCTCCCCCGGGGGTCCCTGAAGGGCAATCAAGTGAGCAAACTGATTCTCATTTATAAAACCACTCTTCCCTTTCAGGTAAACCCCAAAGAGCCCTGGTCTGGGAGTCAGACCAGCCTGGGTTCAAGTCCTGAGTCCCCTACCAACTCCCTATGTGACCTTGGGCCTCAGTTTCCCCTCTGTAAGAGATTGGGGTTGAAATAACACCTGTCCTGCCTACCTCACAGGGTCACTCTAGCATTGAAACTTGATTTTGTCCAGGAAAGCTTTGTACCAAACAGTAAAGCAGCCCTGACCCGTGAGGTATTAGTATGACTGTGTCGTTCAGTCCTTCCTACAGCCGGGGGTGTGGCCCAGAGAAGCTTCCAGCGCAGCCCTCTACCCAGAACAGCCCGGCTGGAAGGAGGCTCCCCATACTTTTCTGACATTCCTCGACAGGTTCATTCTTTGCTAAAGAAAGGCCTGAATGACAACGTCCAGGACGTCTGCACAAACTCCCTAAAGAAATCTAATGGCAGCTTCAACAGGCAGGCAATAATCTCTTCCCAGAACCACCAGGAACACACTGTTGTCACCACCAGGCTTTGATGAAAGGGCCCACAGGAATCTTAACATCACCAACATTTCAAAACAGTCTATTTCACGTAGCATAGCTTTCTGCTCCCCTCCCCAAAGAAAGGTTATGGAGATACTGTAGCTTTTAGGGGAGGGGGGGAATGTTAACACATCACAGGTCAAGTTGAAGTCATTCTCCGTTTAAGCACTAAAAATCGGTGTTGTCACTCACTGTGTATTACCAGTATTTACTTGCTTTCTTGATTTCACCAAAACTAAACTTAATTTAAAGGACCACATTAATTTTTCAAAGGGAAAGAGACAACTGTACATAATGTATACACACAAAAAAATACCTGTAGAAATATTATTCCAGCATAGCAGGAAAAAAAAACAAAGTATTGGACTGTCGGAGGTGAGTGTGTGCGTCTGTAACCCTTTGTGACTCCTGAACGTGCACAGTCTTCTAGGTTAACCCACGAAGTACATTCTCTGTCTTACTGACACTGTAGGTTCACCCATTTTTTTAATTCCCCCTCAAATAACAAGACCCACAGAAGTGACTCTAGCTATTTAACGGTTCTGTTCTTTTATATGCAGCAAATACACCGTCCATTTCCGAAGAGGCTTCGGCCTGAAGGCATTTTCCAATGATGTTAGTGCACAAATGCTTTAAATTAGACTGGAACTGCCAGAATCAAATGTAAATGAGGAATTTCTCGTACCCCTACTGCATGGTATCGATTTTTAATAAATTGTTGCAAATTTGTTTTTATGAATAAAAGGAAAAAGACTGTCCTCTTTAATGCCTACTCTTCCCAAAATGCTGGTAGGATCAGGCTATATTCCTTTGCTTGGAAACTCAGGGGATAGTTCTGGGGTTGCCTGCTCAGCACTGTCCCTTCAGAGACTGCCACCCTGACCTCCTGACAGTGCAGGGCAGCCCTGTTACGGTGGGACCCCAACTTTTGGCCACAGCAACCTGACCCAAACTAGATCAATAAATCCCCTCTCCAGGATTCTTCCATGTAGAGAAATTTAGTCTGCCATGAAAAAGAGAAATGGAGCCAACAGAGAGAGAAGCAGGATCAAGAGCTGGGTCCTGATGGTGCCTGAGTTCCTGATTAGCTATCCCCTCCCTGTCCTCTAGAAGCAGAACCCTGCTTTGAGGGAAAGTAGAGGCCCCCATCAGGAGGGAATCCGGAGGACTGCTCTTCCTCCCACCCCTGGACATAAGTATTGGTTCAGGAATATCCTCATGACCCAAGCCCAGCCAATCAGGGTCCTTCTCAGGGTTTGTGCTGCCTGCTATTTCCAGAAGGTTTGAAAGCACCCTAGACCTTCACCTGCTCCACAGGTTTTCAGGCCTCCCTCAGATTCTCCATTCTTCCAAGAAATTGTCCTTTTTGCCTGGGTTAGTTCAAGTTGGGTTCTTAACTAATATGGAAAACTCATTGCCCCCTCAGCCCCTGGCTCTCCAACCAGTCCAGGCCTACCCCTCCTGTCCAAATTTGATCCCAAGCTCCTTTCCATCCCTTGCCTCCTGGGCCCTATGGGGTTAGCACACAATCTGTTTCACTTCCCTGAGAGTGCTGGGCCCTCAGCCAGCAGCCCTTCTCATCCTCCTAGATCCCCTGACATGTAATGTTTTCCTATTTTCTGGATTGAGGCCACTGTCCCTCTCTCATGACCCTGGGTACATGCTCTCACGATCCCCTCCCATTCTGGGCCACAAACTCCCTGAGGATGGGTGTCATGTCTGCTTCATCGATGTTCCACTGGGCTGCAATCCTTCCTGTGGCTCAACCCGGGGTTCAGGGAGGTTGCAGAATCAAACATTTGGCTGAGGTTGTTGGGTCTGGAAGTCAGAGCAAAGGCAGAGGTGGCCAAAGCATGTGGGGAAGAGGCCTGAGGCCGCGTGACTGGGTGAGGTCTCCCTAGACATTGTGGGACTGCACTCACAGACTTGACTGGAGGGCTGGTTAGAATACTTTAGTGCATGGGATCCTAAATGGTGGAAGTCTGGGAAGCAGCAGGCAGCCTGAATCCTGGCCCAAGAGAACTCTGCTCCATGCCTGCCACTCCACACTACCTCTTAGCCAGCCTTCTACATAATATAGGTTGTTCAAATGTGGGAAACAGACCCAACAGGGAGAAGGAACTTACCCAAGGTCTCCCTTCAAGTATTACCCAGGGCCATCCTAATCTGATCTCAGGCATGTTCAGGGTGGTATGGCCGTAGACTTACCCAAGGTCACATAACGAGTCCATAGCAAAGGCAGAAACGAGCAGATTCCTGATTGGTCTTCCTTCTCTACCTGACCTAGTCACAGAAATTAGAGCTAAGAAAGATCACAGGGATCATCTTGTCCAGCCCCTCTTTGTACAAGTAGGGAAACAGGCCCAGGAACTGAAGCCAAGGTCAATCAGAAGGTCATGAGAGGACAGGCATGAAACTCAGAAGTCCCAGCTTTGAGATTCTGTTCTCTATCAAGTCACTTCCTCACACCTGTGCTACCACAGGAGGAACAACTATAGCTGTGAGACACGGAGCCATTCCTCAGCACCTCAGACTCAAGATCTTCCCATGTCCTCACTGAATATGGAGCCGGCTGGAGAAAACATTTGGGCTTTGCTCTTAGTACATCTAGAAGAGAGAAATGCCAAAGTGTGGAAGAAACGTCTCCTCCTCATCAACAAACAGTTCTTCTTGCCTTGCATGGCCTTGAGGAGCAGGTTTGCGTGAACTGAAGTCTGCAGGCCAGAGAGAAATGTCACACTGTATTCTTTTTACAAAGAGTTCTCTTTGGTATCCTTTTGTTATTATTGGTCCATTTCTAAAGTGAAATAAAATACATAAAATTTCCCGGCCTGAAAGAAAGGCATTCTGGAGTTGAAGCCCTTTGAGAAAGCTCTGCCTGGTTTATCTCCTCACCCTGGGCTGTGGAGACAATACTGGGATGGGCTCTGAGGGAGGATGGGAAGAGGCTTCCAGAAACAGCAAGCCTGGGCACACGCCAAAGCCTGAGCTCCAGGCGGCTCCCTGTGCTCAGCAGTTTCCTCTCTATAAGGTTCTTCCTGGGGTCAAGCTCTCAGGGCCCGAGGAGTCTCAGGAGGCTAACGAAGGGTCACGGGGCCAAGCTGAAGACGGGGATCTGGAGCCAAGTTGGTGCCCCCAGATCAAGCCAGTGTCCAGGAGAGAAGGTGCGCAGGACAGGCGGTGGAGAGCTGGCCCGGCCAGCACTTCAGCCTGCCCCACCCTCTTCCTACTCCTCTGTAGGCTCAGCCTCTGCTCTCACCCTGAACACACCGATTGGTTCAGGGATATGCCCATTACCTAAATCCAGCCAATCAGAGTCCTTCCCAGGGTTTCTCTTTTTATCTTCAAAGAGAAAAATAGAAAGAGAAACTGAGCTCTGATCACACGTTCCAGCTCAACGATGCCTAAAGATACAGCCATCCTTAAGCTTCTAGGTATGAAACTAGTATGTTCTCTTTTCTGCTTACACCAAGTAGAATTTCTGTTGCTTAGAATTAAAAGAAATCTGTGGGATGGAGGGAGTAGGGGGAGGGCTCCACATAAGGGCTCATTGTCCAAAATGTTTCAGGATTCTTCCCTCCTCCCCCATCCTGATTTTGAGGAAACGGGGAGTATTTCCCTGGCCCACATATGTCACCGGGCAGGAAGGTGTGTAAGGACCCCCAAAGAGAACAGAGGGGCCTAAGAAGCCTCAGGAGGCTAACGAAGGGTCACAGGGCCAGGCTGAAGGTGGGGGTCTGGAGCCAAGTTGTGTACCCCCAGGAGTGGCCCCATGTCTGGTCTGCGATCTCTGCCCCTGTCTCCCACCTACCCCTAACCTCTGCAGGTCATTACCCCTTGCTTAGCCTTGAGGAGCAGGCTTTGTGAGGCCCTGGGCAGTAAATGATTAGCACACTTTCCTGAAGAGAAAACAGGTCCCTCCTCTACCTCTTCCCCTCACTTGAAACCCTTGGCAAATCCCAGAGGCTCCTCAGTCGTGCTTGGGCTGGACCTGTCCATGGTCCTGAGTGGGTCCTGCACAGAGATGACAATTCACTACCCCACTTCTCCAGGTCCCACTTTCAGGAGCTCCAAGCCCAACAGGAACTTTAAAGTGCCTCATGCATGGTTTAATGCTCTGCTGTCACTGTTTTAAAAGGCTTAATAACTTTTGAACAAGGGGCTGAAGAGCCCCAGAAAATACATAGTTAGTCCTATACCTGAACCTGAAAATGAGTAGGAGCTGGCCAGCAAAAGAGGAAATGGGGAGGAAGGCAGAGGCGATCCAACTCTGTAGAATGCATGTACATGCCAGGGCCAATGTGGCCACACTCAAGGACAACTGGGTCATCACATGTTAGTCATTTGCCATGGAACCCAAGTAGCCTAAGATTGCTAAAAGATCAGGCAGTGTGTGTCCCGTCTGTGCGTGATGGCATGGATTAAATCTCAAAGTCACCAGTCTGGGTGCAGACTTCTATACCTCCCTTACCTGGCAGAGTGGCTTTGAATGACTCACTCAACCTCTCTGAGCTTCTGGTCCCACATCTATAAAATGAACATGAGACCTCACCTGGGGCTGCTCAGATGGCCAAAGGGGCTCATGTAGGTGAAAGGGCTTTGTAAACCCTGAACTCATATTTGCACTACAGCCAGACAGGAGCAATGTAAAGCACAAAGGGCTTTACATTAGGGCAGTCAACAACCATCTAATCTCCAGGATAACGGATTGCATCTTAGGAAGGACACTGTCAGAGAAAGCATCTTGATATGCTGTGCTAGGGGCAAGGTGAGATTCTGAAAGCAGAGTTAAAAAGAGACAGCAGAACAGTTCCGTAAGGAATAACTAAAAATCAGGGGGATGAAGGAGAGAAAGGTGAGAGAGGAGGAGATGGTCTAGTAACAGCAGTGTGACTTAAAACCTTTTGAGAAAAGGTATCTCCTTCTTCACAAAGAAGCATAGAGAATCCTTAAAGAACTCAAAATACACCTTACATTTGATCCCATTACTAAGTGTCTACCCAGAAGAAAAAAAGATCATTTTATCATAAGGACATTTGTACCAGATTGTTTATTGCAGCTCAGTTTACAATCGCCAAGATGTGGAATCAACCCAAGTACACATCAACTCATGAATGGATTAATAAACTGTGGTACATGTATACCATGGAATGCTATTTAGCCATAAAAATAACGACGCCTTTACATCTTTTGTGCTAATCTGAATAGAGTTGGAGAACATTCTATTTAGCAAAGTATCACAATGTATGGAAAAGCAAGTATCCAATGTATTCAATGCTAATATGAATCCAGTACATGAACTAACAGACGCCTACACAAGAGGAAAACTCGGTTTAATTCAAGCTGGGGGAAGAGGATAGGGCGAAAGAGGAGAGGGGAGGGGGATTGGTAAGCTCTCACCTAACGGGCACAATGTAAGGGTATATGGCACACCTCCTGGGTGAGGGGCACAACTACAATAGACTATACCTAACAAATGCAAACATTGTAACCTAATGGTTTGTACCCTCATATTAATCTGAAATTTAAAAGAAGAAAGAAAAGAAAAGGTATGTCAACCATTTGATTTTAAGTCATGTATAGTGCTAGAAAATAAAACGTCTTCCTTCACTGCATTTCACCCACTCTTGCAAAATGTCTCTAAACCTTTAGTAACATTTACTATATGAGTAAAAACCTTGTGAGTTTTGGTGGAAATAAAAAAAAAAAAAAAAAAGGGCAAAGTCTATGTTTGGGTGGAGGCCAGAGTAAGGATGCGAGAAGAAACAACCACAGAGGCAGACAGGAAAATATGTTCTCTGCACAAGCAGGAATTTGGAACAAGACATGATCATGAGCGTATAAGCCCGCTAGAAATTCACAGAAACATTAGAGAGGCACTGGCCTTTTCCAGAGCCAGGTGTAGAGGACTAGGAAGCTGGAATAATCACATCCAGGTATCACAATCAGTCACTCTTATTGACACCTAAGTTGCATAAGCCTCAGGTAACATGTTATTCCATAGACCAGTGGTTCTTAACCTGTGGATCGTGACCCACAGAAACTGTATTAAAGGGCCATGGTATTTGGAAGGTTGAGAACCACTGACATAGACCCATGAATCTCAAAGATCCTGAATGCAGTGGTATAGAAATACTGGAAAACAAGACCAAGGCCGGGGGTGGTGGCTCTTGCCTGTAATCCTAGCACTCTAGGAGGCCGAGGCTGGTGGATTACCTGAGCTCAGAAGTTCAAGACCAGCCTGAACAAAAGTGAGACCTTATCTCTAAAAAAAAACAAGTGTTGTGGTGAGCACCTGTAGTTCTAGCTACTTGGGAGGCTGAGGCAAGAGAATCACTTGAGCCCAAGAGTTTGAGGTTGCCATGAGCTATGATGCCATAGCACTCTACCAAGGACATCAAAGTGAGACTTTGTCTGAAACGAGCAGTAATATCATGGTCAAAGAATCATAAAATAAATTCCACACTCAAAGCTTTAGGAGTGGGGTGAAGGTGGAGAAGCTGCCAGCCTGGAGGCTCTGGTGATGCTGAGCGGCTGTTAACTTGGCCAACTTTGTTCTCCAAAGTTATGGCTGTTCTCCGCTGCTCTTGCCCACCCCAGCTGTTCTGGCATTAATTAATGTGAAATTAGCGTTTCTTCGCAAAGAGAATATACATTTTATTTCTCTACATCCAAATTTCAATGCAAAAGACTCAGAGCAATGTCTCTCAAACTTGAAAAACATATGGACACATTTTAAAACACAGCGGCGACTTAAAGGATTATTCTTATTTTAAAAGTGACCTAAATATGTTCAAACTAGATATAAAGTTATACTTAAAGTTTTCATCTAAAAGCCAAACAAATCTACGAGCTAAATAAAAACAAAAATGACAAAGCCAATAAAAATCATATTAACACTATTGATGGAATGGGATAGATGAGGGTTTGCTAAAAATAAATAAATAAATAAATGAGAGCTAACCCCACCAAAGCACAGCCCCAACGGCTCCAGGCATGTTCCTGTGAGTTCAGCCAGCCTGTGTGATGACTCAATTATCACACTGCTTCTCTTTATTTAAGCTTCCCTGAAAATTTCATTTGTTCAGCATGCCTGATATCATGTGGCCTTCACTCAGCTCCAACACTTCCCTTCCCTATTAAGTCCACCTTTGTTTTTTCTCTCATGAGCTATTGACAATCTTGGGGCCACCAGATAATATAAACAATTGGAGATGTGATTGAGTGCAGGGGCCCATTAAGCACTAGGCTAAGTGCTTTACAGGCAGAACCTCGGTTAGCTCTCCCAGGGACTGGGAAGCAGAACTGATGATTATCAGCCTTTGAAGCTAAAGGCACAGCAGGTGAGTGCTATCCGGGTCCTCACCATAACCCTGCAGGCAGGCGAGAGAGCACGTCCTCTACCGCTTCCTGAAGTGGCCTTGCCAGAAGTAGCTGGAGTCAGATGACGCAGGGATATACTTTCTTACAGAAGAGAACTTTGAAATCAAAATGTCTTTTTCATTTTACAGGAGATTTGCAGACCCCCAAGATTCAGCCCTGGCATCACCTGAGGCTCTGACCCGGGTGGCATGCCCATGAGGAGACCTAGGCCAGTCAGTGGCTTGGCACAATGCTGGCAGGTACACACGCCTGGCCCCTGGATTCCTCAGATTCCCAAACCAGCCACTGGGAGATCGTAGGCCTCGGAGGTACCTGGATTTGAGGGCAGGGGAGTAGAGGTAGCCCCATGTTGGGCAGGAGTGACGGTGGCTGTGCCAGAGCGCTCAGGCAGCTGTGACTACAGAGTGTGCCACAACCATGGTGGCAGCAGCCCCAAAGTGCCAGCTCCTCTGTGGGAAAGAAAGTGAGGGTGGAGAGTTAGTGAAAGCTAGCTGGAGGAGGCCTGTCCACGGAGGGCCAACAGCAGAGTAGCCACACGGAGACAAAACCCTCTGCCCAAGGTGACTAGATCCCTCACCCCCAGAGCCCTGCCCTGCCCCTGAACCAGGCCTCCAAGATCTGCCAGAATGACTGCCCACATCCCAGGACGGGGGAAGTGATGTCAGGTCTGTCCTCTTGGCAGATGGTTGTCCTGGTTCTTTGGCTCCTTGCTTGAAAGAATCACAACCAAGGCTCGGCGCCTGTGGCTCAGCGGGCTAAGGCGCCAGCCATGTACACCTGAGCTGGCGGGTTTGAATCCAGCCCGGGCCCGCCAAACAACAATGACGGCGGCAACCAAAAAATGGCCGGGCGTTGTGGCGGGCGCCTGTAGTCCCAGCTACTTGGGAGGCAGAGGCAGGAGACTCGCTTGAGCCCAGGAATTGGAGGTTGCTGTGAGCTGTGATACCATAGCACTCTACCCAGGGTGACAGCTTGAGGCTCTGTCTAAAAAAAAAAGAATCACAACCAAGGCCAGTGCAACAGAGTGATTGCATACAGGGAACAATTCCTCATGAACAGCTTTTATTTTATTAATTAATTAATTTATTTATTTATTTATTTATTTTAAGATAGAATCTTACCGCCTGTAGTCCCAGCTACTTGGGAGGCAGAGGTAAGAGACTCGCTTGAGCCCAGGAATTGGAGGTTGCTGTGAGCTGAGATACCACGACACTCTCCCCAGGGTGACAGCTTGGGGCTCTGTCTCAAAAAAAAAAAAAAGAGAATGCTTTAGGGGCTCGGCGCCTGTGGCTCAAGCGGCTAAGGTGCCAGTCACATACACCTGAGCTGGTGGGTTTGAATCCAGCCCGGGCCTGCCAAACAATGACAGCTGCAACAAAAACAACAA
>CAUYON010178844.1:0-25144 GCA_963573935.1 Arctocebus calabarensis
CCACGCCCTGTCCACTCCCCTCGAGAAAGTGTTCAAGAATCTGGACTCCGTGGGGGACAGACCTCCAGACCTCAGGGTGAGAGTGGAGGGGAGTGCCAGGAGTTCCAACTTGCAGGTGGAGAATATATACAGTTTTATACCAGTTTATGCCTGGCAGGAGGGTGCCGCGGCACAGGGGAAGGAGGTCCAGTTTTTAGAGGGTCTCTCCCGTGGGGTAGAGTGGGAGGACAGCCGGTCTCTGCTCGCTTGTTTGTATGGAGGTATGGCGTATACTGCGAGCTGTTCTCTTGGGGGAGGGGACTCCCTTCCGCCTGGTGATGTGCTCTGTACCTTTTATTTGTATCCTTGGGGTCGCAGATCGCTCCAATAGGGTTGATGTGCGTTCCTCGACCTTGTCTCTTGACTCAGCTCCAAATCATTGGCTTTCTTGCTAAATTTCTGTCCTTTAACTCTCCTTCTGGACAGGAGCGTCTGCAGAAAGCTGGCTACAGACCGCCATCTTGGCTCCTCCAAAGCTCCATTCTTACCCCATAGCTTCTGTGCTTTGGAAGTTCTTGGCTCCTTCTCCAGTGATTTCAGGTCTATATCCTCTAGCTGCTCTCTGTGGCCTGGATAAAAACACGTCCCAGTGTTGGCCAGCAGCAGCACCAAGTCAGCAGCCATAGGGCTCTGGTGCTGAAGTACCACATCCCCAAGGTGAAGAAAATTTGGTTGGGTCCCAAATGCTCCTTTCTCCTGCCATTTTTGTTTCTACAGGCAAAGTACGCTGAGGGGCCAAACATTCCCAGCCAGAGGGTCCCAGGGGTGGGCCTATTTTGAAATTTTCTTAATTTAGTTTTTCTAAACTAATTGAAATACAACAGAACCTCTGTAAGTTGATCACTCAGGGGACATAACAAACTAGTCAACATAGGGAGGTGGTCAACACAAGGAACTGGAAACCTACCATACTGGGGGTATGTATTTGTGGTGCTGAAAGAGGACACCTGAGAAGAGTATGGTCTGATCTAGAAAGACAAAAAGACTTCTTGTAGAAATTCAAGGACACTCCTACAAAATGCTCCCACAGTAATTCAGCTTCTAAGAATTTGTAAAGCTCAGCTTCCTGGAACCCTGAAACTAACACTTGCTTTGACTTCTGTAAACCCTGCACATGCTTTGAATCCTCTGATGAGGGATAGTATAATGATTCCTTTTCTGCCTACTCATGAGTCGTGTAAAAGGGCAGGGACAGAGCTGATGGGGAGCTCAGCCATCTTGGACTCTAGTCCATGGAAGCTCCGCCGGCTCGAATAAAGTCCTTCCTCTCAAACACAGGTTTTCAGGTGAATCTTTCTTGTAACAGCACATGTCTGGTCCATGAAAATTTGGTCACTTAAGGAGGTGATCAATATAGGGAGGTGGTCAACTATGGAGGTTCTACTGTATTTACTCATTAGTGAGCAAAGTTTAATGTTTATTTTTGAATTCTTCTGTGACAAATTGCCTCCATATTTTAACAGCTGGCAGCTATTTGTTTTTAATCATAAAGTTATACTGATCTGTTATCTGCATAATTAAGACAAATAACTCACAGTTTTATATATTTCATACCTAATTTTAAGAAATTTGCAGGACAAAAATATCAAATATATTACATCACTAATTATTCAAAATTTTTGTTTTGATATGTGAAAGGTCAGAAAAATTAAGCCAAATTTATTTTAATTATTACCAACAAACAAGTATAACGTATTACATTTTTAAAGCACATGCAAAATTAAGAACAGAATAAAAAAGAAACATGCATATCTTTTATATTTATTATACTTTTAACAGTTTGTATTGAGATATGATTGACATAACATACAATTGATGATGGAAGTTTTTATAAATTTGGATGTATATTTATTTTCAGCTGTGAAACCATCATCTCAAGATTGTAATCATATTTATCATGACACAGTCTCCTTGCATCCTTTTGTGTTTGTTGTCTTCTGCTTCTTTCTGTCCTTATTGTCCCTGGTAACTATTCTCTATATGTTTTTAATCATTGTAAATTAGTTAGTATTTTGGCAGTTGGTATTTCTGGTCAGCCGTCTTCACTCCTTTCCCATCACTATTTATTGATCAGGTTTGCTTTTTTTCTCGATTGAATTACCTTTACAAGTTGATACTTTTCATTCATTTCTCTCTCTTTCTCTGTCTCTTTTCTATATTGGCTATTTCTTGCAATATGGCAGCACATTTTAGACTTGAGTGAGTCAAATTGGGGAATGTATTGTAAAAGGATATGTCCTGTGAGATCCAGCAGCCATGTTATGTAGTATACATTTTATACTTGCCTCAGCTTTTAATTACCCACTTTTGCCACAAATTTTCAATAACGTGTTTTGAAATATCACAGCTGAGTTTTCATTTAACTGAGGAATTTATAGGAGACGGCAGAGACTGGCCCATGCTTGGTGAGAAGTGATAGAAAGATAAGAACCCCATCTAACCAACAAAGATAGTTATAAACCTACAAAATACAACCAGTAGAAGACCTGGGGAGTAGACAGATTTACTGTGACAAGAGGCAAACTAGATTGGATATGTAAAACACATAGGCACTTTCTAGGACACTCATTGTCCCCAGATACTCAGAGAGGGGAACCTGGAAGACTGGGTTTCCCACTGATTCTGTGTGTTGGGAGGTCTAACTCTTTTATTAGATCATAAGGAAGGACTATCCTAGAAATATGGCTAAGGTGAAAGTATTAGGTTTATCCTAAATCTTGGCTGTTTTAAAAAAATATCATCTGTTAGGCTTTTTTTCTGTGGAATTTCTAGATTCTAGGAATTAGCTCCTTGAAATACAGATTAATTTTGCAGATAATAATGAAAAATTAACAACTGCATAGACTCTAGTCACAATACTTCCAAAACTATCTTGCATTATTTCTTTTTAAAGTATACAACTTTAAACTTACAGAACTTACAAAGTGAAGTCATACTTGACCTGTGGGGCCATTGTTCCAGACCACCTGTGAACCTGGTGTCTTATTTTCCTAGGGCTTGCAAAACAATGACAAGATCAAAAGAATGTTGATAGGGTGTTATACATGTACTAAGAACTCTTTGGACAATAGAGTTAGTGTAAGCAATGAGTTGATACTCTCTTTGACCACTAATTTGGAGTCAGATTGGCTTGAATTAAAAACCCACCTTTGTTGCTTCCTAGTTGTGTGATCACAGGAGTGGGACTCCATTTCTTCATCTATAAAATGGGAGGAGGGCAATACTTCCCTCCAGAATGGTCTTGGGGATAAAGTATGGTGATGGATGGCTGCACATAAATCCCCACCCAGTCAGTGTGCGCTGCCTGAAATGTGCATAATAATCATCAGTCTCTTTCCTATCTCCCTGCCTGGCTTTTAGATGACCGTCTTGTGTATGTTTTCAATGGCAACGTGATATACTATCAATACATGAAATTAACATTTTAGAACATATGCTTTATGTGCATAGGAATCACCCATTTTCTGGATAGTTTTTGAAAATCTGTACTCAACTTTTTATTATTTATTTGCAGATTAGGTACCTTTCATTTGCTACCAAGTCATGATTACCTATTATTGGCACTTACCATGTATATGAACTTCACTGACAGATTATGGATGGGAATCTGCTGTGCTTGTAGCTCAGTTTTAAACAGGTGAGTAAAATAAACAACGATTCAAAGTCCATGCCAATGATATCAGTTAAAATAATAGTTAATTATAAGAATCTGAATATAGCAATTAATTAATTAATTTTTTTTTTTTTGAGAGACAGAGTCTCACTTTATTGCCCTCAGGAGAGTGCCGTGGCATCACACAACTCACAGCAACCTCCAAATCCTGGGCTTGGGCGATTCTGTTGCCTCAGCCTCCCAAGTAGTTGGGACTACAGACGCCCATCACAACGCCTGGCTATTTTTTTGTTGCAGTTTGGCCGGGGCTGGGTTTGAACCCGCCACCCTTGGTATATGGGGCTGGCACCTTACCCACTGAGCCACACTTGCCGCCAATCAATTAAATTTTTAAGATTAAAGTTGGTAAAGTTAAGGAAAGTATGTTGCTTTTCTTGTGAATAACAAAATCACAATCTTTCTTAAGTAAAACAGCTAAACACTGTTAGGTAAACTTTGCTGATGTGCTCAGTTCTACTGACTGTAGACTAAAGAAACAGCTGAAAATAAAAATATATGTGCTGTATGTTTACATTACATGTACATTAAAACTAATCCTTAGTTTCAACTTTTTTATTTTTGAGGCAGAGTCTCACTATGTCACCTTCGGTAGAGTGCCATGGCATCATAGCTTACAGCAACCTCCAACCCTTGAATAACCTGCCAAGACTTGGCACATCTGAATTCCAAGCCAAAGGAAATGAAAAGAATGGTTGATCATGAGAACGAACACTAGATGGTGCCAGTTGTCTATTTTATAAATCTGAGCCATAGAATTTCTCAAAAGCTTTTATTCCTTTTTTCCCCCACCAATATTTTACAAACACAATATCTAATTTAATATTCAGTAATGTTGAAGCATGTACAAAGCTGAGTTTGTAGCATTCAAGGGTTATAGGCATTGCTTCTAACTTTTCACTCAATTTCTTCTTTACATCTTGAAATGTAGTAACATTCAAATCTGGAATATGGTTAACTAAAAAGATTTTTTTTTTTCTTGCGGTTTTTGGACAGGCCTGGGTTTTAACCCGCCACCTCCGGCATATGGGGCCACTGCCTTACTCCTTTGTGCTACAGGTGCCCACCCTAAAAAGTTATTTTTAATATAATTTTTAAAATGTACAACCTTCCTCCTTTCTTATCCATATTAATTTACATATATATATTTTTTAATTTACATATTTTTGCTGTAAGACTACAAATAATTCAATTACTTTACATTTCAGTCCAATTGGACACATATTATCTAGAGCTAGATAATTACTCATTACTAAATGAGTAATTTTCAAACTTTTCATTACAGACTGTTTCTGCTTCTTGCCTTGCTATGTAACCCTTGTAACCCTTTATCTATGGATATCCCCAAGATTTTTTTCCTTAGGGCACTCCCAATGGTTTGTGACAAAGACGGGTCTTCTGCCAGAAAACCCCAAATAGTGCAGAAGTTAGAGGTCCACCCCAATATCACTTTTTCCTATGCAGTAACTGTGAGCTTGGGAAGAAATTTCTGTTTGCATGGTTGGCGACTAGTGGACTAGAGGAGAAGCATTTCAAATATAAAAGTCTGATTCCCTTACCATCTGTACAGTGAATTTTTACTTCCTGATGGCCCCAGGAACTGTCTCATTTTAATATTTGAGTTATGTGATATTGTTGATGATAATCTCACTTCTGTACATTTGGCTTTGGTTTTGGTGTCTTCTGTGATATTGCTGGTAATAATCTCACCTCTGTACATTTGGTTTGGTATTCTTTTGAGGTGAGTGAAGGCAGTGTGCTTCTACTAAAGTTTCTTAAGGTTTTTCTTTTTATTGAGGCACTTGAGAAGTATTTATATTATGCTGCTGTTTGGGGAAGTACTTTAAGAATGTTCATTAGATATTGAAGCATTTTTATTTTTATTTATTTATTTATTTGAGACAGAGTCTCATTTTGACACCTTTGGTAGAGTGCCATGGTGTCATAGCTCAAAGCAACCCCAGACTCTTGGGCTCAGCCTCCAGAGAAGTCAGGACTACAGGTGCCTGCCATAGCGCTTGGCTATTTTTAGAAACGGGGTCTTGCTCTATCTAGCTTAGGTTGGTTTGGAACTTACAATCTTAAGCGATTCACCCGCCTCAGCCTCCCAGAGTGCTGGAATTACAGGCATGAACCACCATTTCTGGCCCTGAACTATTTTGGGGATAGCTGTTTAAGAATTTGGTAGATAATTCCAACATCTAATTCATCTCCATCTTGACATCTGTTGATCACCGTTTCTCATCCAACTTGGTTTGTCTGGCTGTAAGTATGACTGAGTATTTGATTATGTTCTGGATATTTTGGTTATGATGCTGGGAGACTTTTCATCCTATGTAAATTCTCTGTGCTAGCAGGCAGGAACTAGGGTATGTGTTCTGGTCTCTAGGCTTAGCTCCAGTGGCAGTTTAGTGTTCGCCTCCTTTACAATGTTTTTAAAGTATGGATGGCTCTTCTGGTGCTGGTGAGCTCCCACTCAGTCTCTGCTGGAGGCATCAGTAGGAACAGAAGTCACTTCTCTGAGCCACCTACTGTCATGAGGTGACCTTCTGGGGAAAGGAGTTGTAGGTGTGGAGGATAGGAAGCTAAGGCTGCTTAAGTTGCTGCCTGTAGGCAGACGGGAGTGCACTTGTGCCTTAATTGTGGAGTGGGAGTAGGAACAGCCTGGGGTTTCCTCCCGCGCTGCCCTCACTCCTGCTGGCATTTCTGGGAATTTACCCCTTTTCTGGGAATTTACCTTAAAAATGTACCTGCCATGAAATGGGAGAATAATATATATCCAAAGTTATTTATTGTGATATTATTTATACTGGAAAAAATCGGAAAAAATACACATAAAGTATTGGTTGAATCAACTACTGAATCCATGCAGAGGAGTACTAGGTAGTTAACAAGAAAATTAATAAATAATGGTGGCTGTATCTACAAAGAAGAGGAACAAAAGCTGAAAAGATCAGGGTACCAAAGAATATATATAGTATACCTTTTGTGGAGGAAATAAGGGACAAATAAAAGATACATAGACAAATGAATAAATTAGATATAAATGTAGATATACTCAAACAAGCATGCAGTCAAAAAAGAGACAAAAAATGAAGATAGAGCCAGTGTGTTGGACCATACATGTGGTCCCAGCTACTCAGGAGGCTGAGTCAGGGTGAACTCAGGAGCTCAAATCCAGCCTGGGCAACATAGTGAGACCCTATCTCAAATCAACCACAAACAGAATAAATAAACCAAGAAGTATTTAATTGATTGGCCATTGTGAGTGAGAGACAGGGAATGGTGAAATGAAACTTTGAGTATATCTTTTCATACAGTTTTGTATTTTGACATGGTACTATTTTAAAATAAAATTAATTCTAAATAATGATAGATTAAAAAGCTGCTAATTGAATCCTAACATAAACAAATGAATCTAACAGCATATCAGAACAATAGCACACATGGACAAAAAGATTGCCCTTGAAAGATTGTGCCATGAGTAGCAGGTCCATTGCTGTGTTTAAATTATTTTTTATTCTTTATAACCAAAGTCAAAGGGATTTTGTGTCTGCAATCTGTGATGTTCTAAACTACCTCATGCCCTTGAAGATTAGGGCAATGTTCTTAAATGATTATTTGGCCACTTCTTTTTCAGTGTCAGTATAATTCTATACAAATTTGAAGCCATTTCAATAGATTGAGAACCAGAAGGCATACTACATTTGATAAAGAAAAAAATCATCATAGTTAATCAAGAAAACATGTTGACAACCCACAAGTGTTCAACTAATTTAATGTTCAATGCTATTAAAATTCTAAATAAATTAAAGGTGGTTAAAAATTGGTAGCCCATGTTTCTGGGGCCGATGTCTTTACCCCATACAAGTGCCGAGGAAAACAAGTTTTATTTTAAGAATTATGAAACTGGTATATAACAAGGATGTCTAATAAACATAAAGGGCAATTTTAAAAAGTCTTAAAGTAGCTATTCCATATAGAATAATTAACGTAGAGCTACAAATTGAGAGTTTGGAGTCTGTTTTTATTTGCCTTCACTGGCACACAATATATTCAAAATATATTCTCATATGCTGATGGCAAATGTAATCAAATATATTGGATTAAGTTCTACTGTATGTGAGGCAGTGTGCTTAGATGCTGGGCGATTAAGTTCTACTGTACTATGCTCAGACGCTGGGCCATGGAAGAACATGTGGGAGAACAGGAATTTGTGCCAGTGTCTTAGCAAACTGTAGCCATGCCTGAACCTCAACCAAGTGCATACAAAAGAGCTCTCCTTCCTTTTACTTCAATCTCTTTCTAGCTCTATGGAACACCTGTTTCCAGGGTTAAACAAGTTATGTAGGAAGAGAAACTATATATGTATATAAAGAATAAATAAAGATGCATTGCAACTTACACACCCTCTTCTCTGTAACGTTTTCCCTTTTCTGATCACTCCACTGACATCTCAAACCTTTCTTCTTTGAACTCTTTACTTATAATTTTTTTTTTTTTTGGCTTTTTTGGCCGGGGCCAGGTTTGAACCCACCACCTCCGGCACATGGGGCCGGCACCCTACTCCATTGATCCACAGGCGCCACCCTCATAATTTTCTTAAGAATTTTTTTCCTGAGGACATCATTTGATTCTTTTAAAAGGTTTCATTCTCCATGACACAGTGCACCTGTTGGTGTTCACAAATGGGTAGTCAAGGGATGGATGAAAGAATGTAGCAATGTCCCTTTTCCAGAAGAAGCGAAAAATTAGACTTTCTATTACATCATGAGGTAAAAAACTGCTCAAAAGACCATCCTGATTTCTGAAGATCAGTAATGTCAATATTGTTTAAAAGACTAAAATACTACACATATTAGCAAAAATGATTATTTGGCCACTTCTGTTTCAGAAAAACTTTTTCTGATGTAATAAACTACACATGAGACTCCCTACCCTACTGCTAGGGTTTTCTGACATAATGATGGTTCTTCTTCCTTCTTTGCAGTCTTTTAATATTACTTGTGTGCTATGCAATAATAAAAATTAAACTATAAAAAGTCGATACATCTATCACATGCCAAATTTATTTTCTTTCACTAGGATTTACATTTTTAAGTAACATTTTCTTCAATATCTCAAAAACAATGCTTCCTTCCCCTGTTTGTCACTGTAGGCCAGTGCTAATGTGGCACCAGGAATGAGGTCACAGCACAATAAATACCTGTAGAAAGAAATCTGAGGCTTGGGCAGAGAGTTTTCTAGTAAGTCGTTGTGATTAGAATAAACACAGCACATTGCACATTCATATAGAAAAGGACTGGCTGGCATATTTCCAAAGGTCTCATAGTCCATCGTGCAGGGTTTCTGAGTCAGTCATCTCTTAGGTGTCACCCGCTTGTCTTCTCTTTGGACTGTAGCCAGTGCTGTATGACCAGTTCCACTCAGGGTGTGACCTGCATTGTCAAGGTGCAACCTCAGAGCCCAGTTCTCTCACTCTTTATACCTCTTACTTACTGCCCTGGGCTTTATACCTTTGGTGCTAACTGGGCTACCTGCAATGAATGCTTGATGCACAAGCCAGTTCAACCAGAACTATAGGAAAGTTCCTACCCTTTGGTCCACTCTCGGTCAATGGATGATAAGAGCAGATGAACCCTTGCTTCTCACTTTGATTCCTCAAATTCAGTAGTTAGATGCCTCTGGTAAAGTTCCTCATGAATCTCACAATGACAATGAGCTTCCATATGCATAGTGGAGGCAAGCCAATTATTTCTCCTTGTATCAGCTTTTTTCTCCTTCTCTTTTCTTTCACTCTGTAACCCCCAAGTAAATGACTTCCATATCAACCTTCAACTCTGACTGTTCTCATGTGGAATTTGAGTTGATGAGTCTGACACACACGTCTGAGCTTGCACACAAACAGAATTGTAAAGATCGAGTTATATTCCAAATATCATCCAAATGTCTTCCAAAAATTGCTTTAAATCTCACAAATTAGAGATTAATTTGAATGAATAGTCATCTTTGTTTAAACTTGAAATAGTCTGGTAAGAAGATAGAGTTTATTTATCTAGTTAATGTGAGAGAAAGAAGACAGAGACAGAAAGCTATTTAGAAAGAAAGCAAAGTTTACTAAAACTTCCAGGGACTGACACATGACTAGAAGCATTGGGGATGTAATTGACAAGGGAGGTCATTTTCAGTAAGGCCTTCTTGTTTCCACCCTATCATTTCCAGGAAAGTAATTGAAGGTGTTTATTGGCAAAGGTGATTTCTTGCTCCACCTTCCCAACAAAAGTCCCATCAGAATCTTAATCTCTGGTTTAGGTACAATGGCTTTCAGTCTTTTGCGAGCCTGTGTAATAGTTGGTTGTGCTTCTGCTTCTTTAGTAGGAGCATCAAATATCTTGGATGAGATATTTCTCTTTCTCCCTCTGTGGAATGAGATCCCTGGTCAGTTCAGTGATTACCGTGTAGAAAATGGGAAGTATCTCATTGACCCCTGGCATTACACTGAGAGAATGGGGATATACAAAATCCTACTGAACCAGGCAGCCAGATATTTTGAAAAATTTGCTCCAGAAAATAAAGAAAATATTTTGTGGGGATTGCCTGCAAATCATGGTTGCACTATAGTACAGGTAAGAAGGACTCACAGTGACTCTTATTTAACTATAAATTAATTGGGAGGAAGTACCTTGTATATATAACAACACCACCTTTTTGAAGACTGATTATTTTTCTCTATCTCTTTGCCCTTTCTACTCCTCTCAACCTATTCTTTTTCCCTACTGTTCTATTTTTTCCCCTCATTCTTTCCTTATCCTTTATCAAGCATTTATGGAATTGTGTCTAATGATAAAAATGTTCTATATTTCCACTGTCCAGTGTTGGAGCAGGAATTACATGGTACTCACATGTTCTTATACATGGCTACTGAGCGTTTGAAATAGTTAACCAAATTCTTAATTTAATTTAACCTCAATTCATTTAAATTTAAATAAACACAACTGGGTAGCAATTATCACATTCACTGATGCATGGGTTATTATACTTATTATAGTCTATTCAATATTAACACTTATCCAAAACCACTTTGAGATATCATCTAACTCCACTAAGATTAGCCCACATAACAAAATCCCAAAACTACAGATGTTGACATGGATTCAGAGAGAAGGGAACACTTGTACACTGCTGGTGGGAATGCAAGGTAATACGGCCTTTTTGGAAAGAAGTTTGGAGAATGATCAAGGAACTAAAAGTTGACCTATCATTTGATCCTGCAATTCCTCTACGAGATATGCCCAGATGTTAAAAAAATAATTTTACAATAAAGACATTTGCACCAGAATGTTTATTGCAGCCCAATTCATAATAGCCAAGACATGGAAACAGCCCAAGTGCCCATCAACCTATGAATGGATTAATAAATTGTGGTTTATGTACATCATGGAATACTATGCAGCCATAAAAAGATAAAGCCTTCACATGTTTTATATTTGCCTGGATGGAGCTGGAATATATTCTTCTTAGCAAAGTATCTTAAGAATAGGAAAAAGGTATCCAATGTACTCAATGCTACCATGAAATCAATATATAATCACCTACACATTCGTACAAATGGTAAAACATAACTATAGTCCAGAAAGTAGAGGGGAAAAAGAGAGGAGGAGGGGTATATAGAAGAAGGGAAGGAAGTTGGGGGGACCTCACCTAATGTGCATGATGCAATGGTATATTTCAAAATTATTAAGAAAAGAGTATAATCATGATGGATGTGTTAATCAGTTCAATGTAAGCATTTCACATTGTATATGAGTATCATTGTATATTACTGAACCCCATAAATGCATCAATGTACACAGTTATGATTTAATAAAAAAATTAAAAAAAATTAATAGTTATTGGTGGCACCCGTAGTTCAGTGGGTAGGGCACCAGCCACATACACTGAGGCTGGCGGGTTCAAACCTGGCCTGGGCCTACTAAAACAACAATGATAACTACAACAAAAAAATAGAGACACAAGTGTGGTGGGCGTTCAAGAACTTAAGCTGAATAACATGACTTCCCTCAATGGCTGTCAATGCAGTCAAGAAGGAAAGTTGGAAATAACAATAAAGGACTAAAGAATAAGTTACTAAATAAAAATGAGAATGCTGTGAGCTAGAAAATTATGGAAACTATTTTTCACCAATGGTTCACAGCAAGACATCACTTAGACCATTGGTCCTCAACCTTCCTGATGCCTCAACCCTTTAATACAGTTTTTCACATTGTGGTTACCCCCAACCATATAATTATTTTCTTTGCTACTTCATGAAATAGAGAACCATTGCTCTAAAGAATGTCAACAAAGTGAATGGTGAATTTAAAAGAAAATCCCAAGAGTCCTACTTAAATTACAGGTTCACTGCAACAGGTGATTCACATTTGCCAAGATCATTTTGTATAATGTGTGCCAACTGTTATCCAGTGCATTCTCTCCAGGGACAGCAACCAAAACAAGATTACAGACTTGACTAGACATAAACAACAGCCTTCAGTTATCACATCCTCCCATCATCCCCAGATGCCACCTTCTAGTTACAGGAGAACAAGCTCGGGGCTCCCACTGATTCTGCATTATGGTGAGTTTCAGAGTGATTTCATTATATATTATAATGTTATTATAATGTTATGTTTCATTATATATTATAATAATAGAAATAAAGTGCACAGTAAATGTAATGTGCTTGGATTATGCTGAAACCCCCCCTACTGACACATACACCTGGTACATGGAAAATTTGTCTCCAAATGAAACCAATGCCTGAAACCAATCCCTGGTGCCAAAAATATTGGGGACCACTGGCCTCAATGGAGACAGAATAGAGAATGTTAAAGAAAAGGAAAATGGGAAGCAAAAAAGTTATGAAAAAAAAATGATTGGGAGGATGACCATTTTTTTAGAGAGTAAGAATTTCGGACACAAAAATGTATCTAGTTAAGCTTTTGTATATGCAAGTTAGGAATGGCTCAATAAATACAAATCTGCATCTTCTATCTACCAGGCTGATTAGCTGATCCCAGCCAAAGGACAAACTGTGACCGTGACTGAGGGGATCATCTGTGCATCTCTGTGGGCAGTTGGTGGGTTGGTGAGTTCAGTATAACAAACCTTAAATCAATAAGCTTTCCACAAAGAATTGATTTGACCTAGAATCAATTATAAGAACCAAACCAAAACCAAAACCAGAATTACTGCTTTACAAAAACTATCTGTTTAACCTGCATTTTCTGAACTTAAAACCTGAATGTTTTGCAATGAGTCCATAGATACATATTTTAAAAATTTATTAATCAGTATATCCAATATGAAAATATCAATTGGAAGAAAGTAATAATCCCAACACTTGCTTGAAATAGTTAAGATAGAAGTAGAAAATTACATCATACTCTAAAATAAAATTTTGTTGACAAGAAAAAAATTAGAGCTATATTAGAATATTTTAATATTATAGCAGATTTTCAAATTGAGAATAAAAACTTCTGATAAAAGAAAAATACAACAGTCTATAAAATTATGGGTTTTTTCTTTTTTACTTATGTTTTGGAATTTAATGAGTATTTAAATTTCAGTGTAATTATTGTTATTGATGATTTCAAATAATATGTCTACAACATAAATTTATTTTGCTTTATGGTAGTAGGATTTTTAAGAGAAGCATATTTAAGTTGTGTGAAATTTCTGGTAAAATTCCCAAAGTACCAAGAATGATTGCTTAAGTTTTATGATGTTTCTACATCTGTGGGTTTACCTTCATGAAAATTTGTTCACTTCAAAAAGCAAACTGTTTTCTTTGTTAATTATATTAATAATAACTTTTTGTTTATAGACCTTAATTATTATCTTTCTGCAATTCCCTTTCTTGCCGCCCTTGACTCTGGTGTAATGGAGATTTTATCAGACAATGTTCTCCTTCTGCCATCATCCAAGCATCAGAAGAATTTTTGTTATAATGTTGCTAACTGTCATTCATCCTTTCCAGTAGCAATGAAAATGTGGAATGAATTTTACCAGGTTTTTCTTTAACATTTTAATTAATAATCTTTGAAGGTAGCCAGATAATTTTTGAATAATAATTTTATATAGGATTTTGAATGCATTGAACAATAATATGTTCCTAATAAATAATTCTTAACATGAACTTTTTATTATGGTTTTATCAATATTAATGTGAATAGATTACCAGATAACATTGTATCTCATTAGCACCCTTATTCTCAGTACAGTATTGAGTCAGCCCTGTGTACTCTTCCCACACCAAATAAATTATATGCAAACATATGAGCACAGAGAATTTGTGACTTAACATTTCATAAAGTGTTCCAGTTAATCATAATTTCAGGTGAAATTATTTCAGATCACCTGAAATTATGACCTTTAGAGAAATGCAATTATAGAATAGATGATAATAATTTTTATCAGCTTATTTCTACTCTCTTGATAGATGCATATGAGTTAACTAAAATGATCATTTGACAAAGTAGAATCAAATATTAATGTCATGGGTGAAGGACTAAGTGACCACAGATAACTAAGTGTCATGGGTGAAGGACTAAGTGACCACAGATAAAGTTTTCCTTTAGAAAACTTGCTCATTTTATTGTGTATATTAGGTAATATCCTATTACTTTCCCCACTCCTTCCCCAGCCCTATATTTGATTCATAAAGCTTCATGGAAAGTTCACTGCACAGCAGGAAACAAACAAACAAAGGAAATACCAAATGTAGTTTTTGTACAAAATAAAAAACAACTTTTTTTTTTTGAGACAGAATCTCATCTCTGTTCCCCTTGGTAAAGTACCATGGCATCATAGCTCACAGCAAACTCAAAGCCTAGGCTCTAGCAATCCTTTGTCTCAGACTTCCAAATAACTGGAACTACAGGCACCTGCCACAACACCTGGATAGTTTTTTCTATTTTTTAGTAGAGATGGGGTCTTGCTCTTGCTCAAGTTGGTCTTGAACTTCTGAACTCAGGCAATCCGGTGCTAGTATTATAGGCATAGGCCACCATGCCTGGCCAGCAATATAAAATTTTGAACATTTGAAAAAACACAAAAAAACTTGATTTATTATTTTTAATACATCCAGTATTACTAGAAATTAATACAGTTAATATTATGCTCTTCAGGAGTATTAAGTATTAAATCTTTCATGCTCTTAGAAACATTGTTCTCTCATTTAGAAGGCTGAACAATGATATTTATAAATACAAGTGATTTTCAGGAAGAGTGATTATAATAATGGTATAAACATTAATAGCATCTTTCTTCTTGGATAGCATGTATCGTCACCTTCTAGTAGTTTTGATGACTTGTTGAAGTACTTATGGCCTGCCCATGTCTCATCCCTGGAAGTTGCTCATAAAAATTTTCACAGTAGGTAAGAAAAGATCCAACGTTATTTTGTATCATTATGACAACAGTCTTTCCATGTTATGCTATCTCTTTCATTGAAGTCCTTTTCAATGTACCTATTTACCAGTATGTCCACTATCAATGAATATCATGATAAGAAAACTAAGAAAAAAGTTTTAAAAATATTTTATAAGAAAAATATGATGAAAAATAAGCTTTTACCACCAAGCAAAGTAAGAAAAAAGAAAATAAAACAAAATTTAATAGAAGTACAAGGAAAAGTTTTTTTAAGGACTCTTTGAACCCAAACTGGTATCTTAAACCAAAAGGGTATAATGACAAGTAATACAGGATTTCTGCATAATTTTGATAGCTTGGTTAATGCATTTTGGAAAGAGCTATCTAAGAACCCACATGTCTTTTATTATGCCAGATAGCTAAAACAATGTCAAAATTTTCCACATTTCTAGTAAATGAGATTGAATGAGGCAGTGGTGTGACTTAGTATGGAAGTGAACAATGCTATATCAGGGGTGGTATCTGCCACCCTAGGTAACTTGGGGTTGGGAGAGGGGAGAGAGAGAGGGAGAAAGAGAAGGAAAGAAAGGGAAGGAAAGGAAGGAAAGGCAGGAAAGGAAGGAAGGAAGGAGGGAAGGAAGAAAGGAAGGAGGGAAGGAAGGAAGGAAGGAAGGAAGGAAGGAAGGAAGGAAGGAAGGAAGGCAGGCAGGCAGGCAGGCAGGCAGGCTTGTTTTTATGGCATGTATAAACACAGGCACACATATTTTAAGATTTCTTGTTAATTGTGTGCTATTTTCTTTCTCAGGAACCTCATATCCAATTTACATAAACAAATCATGTCAGGAGAGTTTTACTGCTTTGCATATTTTATCTATCAGTATTTCTTCAAGGCCTGATGTTTATGTTGGTCAATAGAAGAGTTCACCCACTTGGCATGTTTGTGAGATAAATTGACATTGTAACCATCATGATTGTATTGCATGAAGATTTTGGAAGTACAGAGTTTATTTATGCAGGCACATGGATTAAATCACAGTATTAGGTGTTTACTCAGGTGAGACTCTGGCACTTAGGAGCAACCTTAATGGACAGAAACAATTTCTGTTTGGCTGAATGTCACAAATGAAGAGGTGTTGCTAATGGGAGGCTTGCAAAATCCTGTTCACTGAGGCAACCTTTTGTTAATTGAAGAGATCAAAAACTGATTAGGCAGCCACTTGTCTTCAGGGCAATTGTCTTTTCCTAGGCATGAAAAAACTTTTTTTTTCTTACTCTGGAAGTCATGACAGTACCTAAGTTAAAAGTTCAAGGATGTTATAGATAATTCTTGCTTATAGATACAATTTCCATCATTTACTCACTTAGCTTTTCATACTCATTGCATTTATTACTGATGATTGAATGAGGCTAATTTGGAAATATTTATGTTTTAATAGATTAAATGTATTTATTTATCTTCAAGAAAGTTTATTTCAGTATATTTTAGGAGTACATAGGTTTTGATTACATAGTTTGCTTTTATAAATTTTGAGTCAAAGTTAAAGATGTGCCCCTCACCCAGAACTTACCATCTGAAGCAGTGGTTCTCAACCTTCCTAATGCCACGAACCTTTAATACAGTCAAAAGGGGTCGTGACCCACAGGATGAGAACCACTGGTGTAAAGTATCCCTTGGGTGGGAATTTATCTTTCCTCCCCCTTACCTGATATTATATTGAGATTTGCTTTCCTATGAATATATAAGTGTTGATTAACTAGTTCCAATTTAGTACTGAATACATGTGGTGCTTGTTTTTCCATTCTTGTCATATTTCACTTAGGAGAATGGTTTTCAATTCCATCCAGGTTGTTAGGAAAGATACTAAGTCACCATCTTTTTTATGGCTGAATAGTATTCCATGGTATACTTACACCACATTTTCCTAATCCATTCATGTATTGATGGGCACTTTTGGGTTGCAATGGGTAGAAGACTTAAACCTAAGACAAGAAACTGTAAGAATTTTAAAAGAAAGTGCTGGAAAACTCTAACAGTTATCTTCCTAGGGAGAGAATTTGTGAAGAAGACCCCAATGGCAATCATAGCAACATTAAAAATAAATGAATGGGACCTGATCATGTTAAAGTTCCAGGGAATATACTATTCCCATGATTTTAATGAGTCATTTAAATTCAATAAAGATTCTATAGTATCTTATTTTTTCTTCACAATACTTTTTATCTCTGTGTGAATATTAAAATATCTATTACAGTTGTTTATCCTGCAGTATTTTCTCTATTACTTTTTCATTTCTTTGCTTTGTGTGGTATGTGAAGATACCTTCTTCATGGTATCTCTTATTTAAGTTACCATTCTCAAGTATATTGTAATCTTTGGTTATGGACAGATTTAAAAGAGGGGCAGTAAGGAGCTAATTTGAAACTTTGTGGGCAAGACTAAAGCTTTCTCACTGCTGAAATGTAGAGCATGTGGCTGGGCAATTTAACTGAGTGACTCTCATTTTATTAACTTTATAAAGTTAGACTGCTTGAATTTACCAAAACGTTTCCATTTTTTGCTCTAAGAGTGAAATACCTGGCTTTACAGTGCGTATGTTCACTTACAATCTCTGTCTTCAGATTGGCTTCATTTATGCTCAGTTTACTGCAGTTCAGAAACCCTCTACTTTACCCTCTCCGTAGTTCACTTAGCACTGTGGCTTGGAATCTTTGGATCTGCCTGTTTCTTTAACTGCCTTTCAAACAACACCTCCCCTTTTCAGCAAAGCACCTTCCTCCCACTTTCCAGAGGTGCCTACCATCAGACACTGACAATTGTTTTGAGAATTCAGCTGACTATATGGTGTTACTTTTCCCAATGGCTGGTTGAGGATTCACACTTCTTGGATTTGCTAAATCTTTGCCACTCATCTATTTGATTTCTGATCTCCAAAACGTTACTGTGCTTGCTTCCCTAAACATATTTAATGGTATTGTTGCTTCTGTTTTGTGAAAGAGTGAATGGAGATGCATGTGTTCAAATGCCCGTCTTTACACAAAAGGTCTTCCATCATTTTATACTTAAGAACATAATCTAAAATTTATTAGTTAGCAATAATATTTTTGCTATATATATAAGCTTATGAATTAATCTACTGTTAGTTTTATTTGAAATATTAGAAATTATTGTCTGCCAAAAATTTACCTTACCGTGTTATTACTGTCCTGACAAGTAGAAACCTTCCAAAGCTGTCCCTTAATGGAAGGTAGGCATTTTGCATGTTAATACTATGAAAATTTCAAAATCGTGGTGATGAGTCTTGGGACTTATAAGTTTAGAAGTATCATATTGGAATGTGTTAACACAGAGCATTCTCTGATATAAAATAATTGTATAGAGTTTAAGGTCATTTCTGTTAGAGGAAATCTAAATTTGGACAAATCCAAATAATGAATACTGACTATATGAGACACAAGTAGTCTCTAATTAGTTTTCCACCTATAAAACAAGAATAATAACAATCTGTATGTAGGAGTTTTTGAGAAATACATGTAACATTTGTAATATCACAATTGTAAGGAATTCAATGTAAAGAGGCTTCTATAAGAAGATGAACTTAAAAATTAGTAAGTTTTGTTGCTACAAATAAAAGGAAAGACAGTACATAAGATGGGAGAAAGCATTGGCAAATCATATATTTGATAAGGGACTTGTGTTCAAAATATATTTTTAAATTCTTACAACTCGATAATAAAAAAAAACAAATTTTCAACATGAAAGGGTATTAGAACAGATATTTTTCCAAAGGTGTTATACAAGCAACCCATAACTATGCAGAGAGATATTTTAAATCATTAGTCATCGTGGAAATGTAAATCAAATCCACAATGAGCTACCACTTTACACCCACTAGAATAGCTAAAATTTTAAAGACAATGATGAGTGTGTTTTTGTTTTGTTTTGTTTATACTGCATATAATAGTTTTTATTCAAACAAAAACAATTTTAAGTAATAAAACTAAAGAGGACCAGATTATCTGTATATTACCAGAAGCAATCATATAAATCATGGTTATTGCCATAAAAAGGAGGATGTCTAAAATCATATTTGGAAGTGACACAGTTTAGAGTAGACTTTCTTAACATTTGTCATATGTCAAAATCACTTGTCAGGGAAGAAATATTTTAATAAATAACTAGAGGCAGTTCTTACACCATAAAGTAAAATCTTTAATTAGTGGGATCTAGACACTGGCATTGAAACAAAATCTCATAGATAGTTGTAATATGCAGCATTTTTGAGACATGCAAAGCTTGGATTTAATAATAGAAAACTTAGGTATTAAACTCAAATTCTAAGACACAGCTGTCACTTCATAAGTGATGAATGTTGTATTCATTGTTAATGGCATCACAAGACAGTATTAAGCATTAAAGTGGATGTGGAATATTTGGAACCCTCGTACCTTTACGTGGCTGTTGGTGACAGAAAACCATGCATCCACTTTGGAAAAAGAGTTTGACAGTTCCTCAAAATGTAAATACTTTCAAACTTGAGCATCAGTTGGTATGTTGTGATAAGAGCATGGAGTTCTAGCCAATGTTTTCTGCAATCCAGCACATGGTTATTTTTTTTATTTTCATCCTTTGTATTCCCATAGCTCCACATGAACCACGTGTGTATAGGTGTTCTTCTTTCAGTACTGATCAGGGGATCTGTTCTAATTGCTTCATGAATCCATAACACCTACCCCACCCCCATGTCTGTATTACTTAGTGTAATACCAGGGAATGTTTAAAAAACCATGTAAGTCTCATAACAAGTCTTGATAGACACAGAGTATGATGAGCAAAATGCACGGTGTAAAGAGTGTGGGAGGAAACACACATGGTATAAAACAGGAAGTTGTTCATATGTTCAGAAGACTGACTCACTACAAACATAAAATAAAATTTCCTTCTCAATGAGATAAGAAAACCTGGCTTTCTAAAATACTTCAGGAAAAGAATACTACCTAAAAAGCACCTATGTGTAAATTAGCAGCAAGGTTTGATGTCACTATTCCAGCAAGATTGGACCATTTGAAACAAATCACCAAGGTAAAGAAGCTGGATAGATGAACTTGGAGTGAATTAAACAAGCATCAGAACAGAAATCATCTTATAACTTGCCTTTTTTTTGCTGTCATAACATAAAGGCAAACCATTCCTACACTATACTGTTATGTTTGATGAAAATGGATTTTTGGACAATTGCAAGTATTCAGTATAATGGTTGGATAGAAATGAAGTGCTAAAACACAGTGCAAAGCCACATATTTATCAAAAAAAAACAACGGTGTCTCTTGGTGTTCCAACCCTGGTTTCATCCACTACAGCTTTAGAAAGCAGGTCGGTTAATTAAGAGTGTCTCCTGTGGTCAGTTGGAGGAAATGATGAAGATGCTTGCAATTAGCAGCCGAGATTGGTCAATGGAGACAGGCCTATCTTCTTGCAAGACAATGCTCAACTACATGTTGCACAAATAACACTGCTTAAATTACATGTTACAAATGTATTATCTATTATGTACATGTATTATATGTATATGTATGTATATTTATACATCATAGAAGTGTATATGTATTGTAGATATACATTCTTTGGAATGTACTTTGAACTTATATAAATGTCCTGTTTCTCACCAAACATCAGAAATATTCATTTATTTATGTATATTTATATTTGTTTTCTTATTTTATTTAGAGGCTTTTAATACTTTATTATTAATATTGATACCCTATGGTCTCAGTCTTGGCCAGGGGAAGCCTTCTTTGGCAATATATCCATCAGTTTCTGAATACTTTATTACTTTCTATCATAATAAGATAGTCCCAGCTTTTCCTCTGTATCTGTCTTATCCCGAGCTTCAGCTATTTCTCTAGGGCAGTCTTGTTTCATTTATCAGAAAATGGTATTTTGAAGTCAAGATCTAAGTGGTAGATGTGTTTAGGATATTTGAGATGTCCCTGCCCACAGACCCTCTCAGTAGACACCTATATTCACCTTATATTCATCTATTTACCTACCATCAATTTGTCTTACCATCACCCATCACTTATATAATTTATCTCTGTAGCAAATTATAAGTTCACACTAATATCTTTAATTCTAATCCATGGGGTTACTTTAGATATTATACTTTTTATGTTTGAAACCCCCTTCTCTAAAAAATGGACTTTAATTAGCCTTAAATATGTACTTATTTAATTTTCCTGTACATAAGTCAATCCTTCGTCTGTGCCCTAACCTCCTCCTCTGCACAGACACTCCTCACCCTGTTTGGGCTCCGATACCTCACTCTATGTGGGCTGTATCCTTGCATTTCCTCCTCACATGGCTTAAACTCTGACTTCCTTTGCTGGGCCTCCAGTAGCTAGAAATGCCTTCCTAGCCACCGCTATACTCTGTTTTCCCAGATGGCCTCCCATTTTGAGGTTACACCTTCAGTTTCACCCTGCTTGGATTCTGGATCACCATGCTGGTGATTCAGATTCCCCTTTTACAATTTCTCATTCTTGTCTTGTCTACGTTTTGCATTGAATTTTTCAGGAAATAAAGGGAAGGAAAATGAAAGGAAAAGACAGAACATGGAATCATTTAACATCCTTCCTTTTATACCTCACACCCGATCCGTCAGCAAATCACGTTGGCATTAAGCTCAAGGTATATGCACATCTAGAACACAACCACTCATCACCACTTCCACCATGGTACAGAGTAACACCAGATCTCTTCTGGATTGTGGAGATTCGCCCTTCGAAACTGGAAAAGGTTTGGTCACTCTCAATAGAGAAGGTGAAAAGTTAAAGCTTATTGAGGAGAGAGGACATTGCTGTGTATGGGGGTTTGGGTGGGTGGCTGTGATTTATTGGTAGACTTTTGGTTTTGTTCTTGCTTTTTAATTATTTTGGAACCACACTACTCTGTTGAGATAATTTAAGGGAAGAAAAATGAACTCAACCAAAGATTTCTAATTTCCTGGCAGCTGTGATTGTATGCCTTGAAATTCTGAAAAAGAAATGAATTAGAGTCTCATAAGTTGCCCAATTGACCATACAGCACATGGTCAATATGTCTGCTATCTGTTCCCGCAAACCCTACCCATGGCTTTTTATAGAATCTCTTGCTAATCTACAAAAATTAATTTCAAATACATAATTTTATATATTTTTATTTCATGTACATATGGTTATTAGCAGGAGAAAAAAAAAAGATGCCTCTCTTCAGAGAATGCAACATTTATTACTCAGAAGATCAGCATCAGTTACTAAAGCCCCAGTTTTCAAGGGGTAATGCAGTCAGTCAGATTTTACTGTGGCATTTTTACTGTTGCATTGCAGGAGAGGACCCCCGAAAAAGACTTGGAATGTATGTGTAAATGAAAATGTTCCAACAGTTGCCTCCTATCCTTCATAAAATCTTCCTTTTTCTGATGATCTTACTATTTTCCCAAACCACAGATGTCATTGCCTTTTCTGCACTTCTGTAACTTTCTATGTCTAATTTGCTTTAAAATTTTTCTCTAAGAATTATTTACCCAAGAATTAAAACTTTGTTTTCCTCATTATATGCCATAAGTTTTGTACTTAATAGGTGTTCAGTAAATAGTTTATAAAAAGTTAATGATGTAAGCTGCCTTTTTCAAGAGAAAAAACAATGACATGAACTTTTTTTTTTTAAGAGTCAGAGTCACACGTTATCACCCTCGGTAGACTGCCATCATGTCACAGTTCACAGAAACCTCCAGTTCTTGGGCTTAGGCAATTCTCTTGCCTCAGCCTCCTGAATAGCTGGGACTACAGACACCTGCCACAGCGCCTGGCTATTTTTTGTTGCAGTTTGGCTGGGGCTGGGTTTGAATCCGCCACCCTTGGTATATGGAGCTGATGCCATACTCATTGAGCCATAAGGTGCTGCCCTGAAGTGAAGTTTTGATCCTAGAATTATATGGTAATGTGTTAAATAGGCCAAGCTGAATTCTAAATACCAGTATCATCAATATTGTCTAAAAGACTTAAAATTATATATGTATATGAAAATGAAAGGCTTTAAGGAACAGAACATCAAGCTTTGGGTCTAATCTGGTCTGTTGTTAGTTGTAATGAATAAAGTATTATTAGGACTTGGCCACACCCGTACATTTATTTATTCCTTCTTTTGTGATCCAGTGATGGAGCTGTACACAAAACTTGAAATATTTACTAACTGGCCCTTTACCAGAAAATACTTGGCCACTTCTGCTTTAAGGTAATATTAGTCAAAATGTCACAATTGATGGCAATAAAAACAACATATTTTTCATTGATCTACTAGTATACACAGAACATATCCTGATACACCCTATCTCACCCATGGGACTAACCAACTAATCCTCCCTTCTTTGCAGGGTTCTAGCTTTACCTCTCAATGTAATCATAAGAAATAAATTGTACCGAGAAGTCAGACTGAGGGTAAAATTCCTCTATTACACAATCAAATAACTTATTTCATTAGCGATTAAGTTTTAATAGTCAATCTTTATTCAGTACCTCAAAGACAGGATCTTTCTACCTTGTTCATAACTGTAGGCCAGTACTGATGCGGTGCCAGGAATGCGGTCACCCATCAAAAAATATCTATTGAGTTAGGTCTGAGACTTAGCCAAGTTTTTCTGATAGCTTTGTGGCCGTTCATTGTGATCAGAATAAACACAAAATAACAGGCACATGGGGAAGGGCTGGGTCCACAAAGCAGACTGTCATGCAGAGGTGGTAAATTTGCCATCTGTGTACGTTATTCCTGAATCCTCCTGGCCTCTCTTCTGTGTCCACTCCTGCTATGACCCTTTTGCTGCAGGGTCACATGAAATGCTGAATGTAGGTACAACTTCAAAGCTCAATTGCAGTCACTCCTTGTACCCCTTACCTACTTCTCTGGGCGTTTGTGCCTCTGCTGGGACATAGAGCAGCTGCTGACAACTTGTTTCCCACTCAGACTTGTCCAACCAGATTGGCAGGAGGGTTTACACAATTAGGCAACCTCTGTTTTCAAATTACACCTGGGATTTAAGTGATAGAGGGGTACGTTGGAGTGATGCCACAGAGAGGACACTGGAAGAATGTATTAATGATGTTCTCATGATACAGGATCAAGGCCACAGGGAAACCACCAGTTGGACAGGAGGCAGATGCAGGAGCAGGGGGAAGTCAAAGGCCACAGTCTTATTGGGTTCCACAGAAAAGGCAAGAGGGCAGGGAAAACAGTCTAGGATTGTCCAGTTTGGCTGAATCCAGCAAAATGGGAATTCTAAGAATGTTCTTTCCTCTCTAGGTGCCTGCCGCCTACCTGGCTGTGGAATGATGGAGGGCAGAGGAAACACATCGAAACATCACCTTGTGCCCCATGAATAGGTACAATTACTATGTGTCAATACAAAATATAGAGAAAACATGGTATTTCCTGCCCTTTGCTTTTCTGTTGAACAAGTACTTATCATGTCATTTCAGATAAAACATCTATTTTTAAAATAAATTTTCATCTGTCTGGGTCTCACTCCAGTGCATAGGTATGTTTATACTTCCTAGTATTGTCACTGATTTAATTGACCTGGATAAATTTGTTTGCAACTGTGTATAGCTCACCTATAAGAAAAAAGCAAACTGATTTGTTCTTATATAACGGTGCACACTTCAGTGTTTGTCATTTTTTAAAAATAATTTTTGCTAAATCATAATTGTGTACATTGGTTCAATCATGCGGCTCAATGTGCTTACTTCATATACAATCAGAAATATTTTGATCGTACTATTAGAGATAGCCTTCATGGCATTTTCTTCATCACTATAATTTTTCTTCCATTCTTGAGATACTTTGTTAAGAAGAATATGTTCCAGCTCCATCCATGTAAACACAAAGGAGGTAAAGTCTCCATCTTTCTTTAAGGCTGCATAGTATTCCATGGTATACATGTACCACAATTTATTAATCCATTCATGGGTTGATGGGCATTTGGGCTTCTTCCA